>LPNX011178494.1:303678-318023 GCA_001517045.1 Pseudotsuga menziesii | reverse complement strand
TACGTGGACACGAGCCACTTATTAGCTTCTTCAAATTTTTAAGTTCACACAGTTCATTAAATGCAAAAATTCACACATTAAATGACATCGGAATATTTTAAAAAAAATATCACTATGAAGTCAACATAATATTCTACAAATTTTTTTTTTACTGCAAGTCAAAATTCACATGGCATATATGCGTTTTGAGGGCTTCTATCTAGCACATGAGTAAAAAATCAGGTTTTCATCGCCAAATTTGGCCAAAAAGTGTTACCCATCTTCATGGAATCACCCTTTTGCATTTACAGATATGGAGGAAAAATGGCCACACTTTAAAGAACAACCTCGTAATGTTAGGCTTTCTTTGGCAGTAGGTGGTGTCAATCCATATGCATAGATGAGATCTATTTACTCGGTGTGGCCTATTTGTGTTATCAACAATAACATTCATCCATGGTTGTCAATAAAGATGGAGAACATAATGTCGGCAATGATTATTCAAGGCATGTGTCTACAATAATTATTTTTTAATATAGTGGCATCTAATTTGTCATATAATGTCATAATTTTTTTGTCTTTTACTGTTGTGCATTATTTATATGTCTTAATGGTTGTAATAATTGTATATTTTATATGTTCAAATCAGTCATGTAACTACGAAGTTAAAGATATGAATCTATATATCGAGCCTCTTATTGGAGAACTACTAAATCTATGGAATGGCATCACTATGTATGATGTATCTAGACAAATACAACAAAGGAAATTTCAATTCCATGCAATGCTTATATGGATATTACATGATGCCCCATGGTTAACCCATTTTTGCGATATGTAACTATAACATCGAATTTAATACTATTTAATTTTATGAAGTTGATGTATTATTCATGCATGTTTTTTTAAATGATCCATTCATTTTATATAATTATAATTGGTAATGTTAATCCATCGACTCTTTATGTAGGTCTTCAAACAAAGGAATAATTTTCATGTCGAGTTTGTGGTCCTAAGATCAAATCTTGTCTTTCAAAAAGTTTATGAAAGGAGGTTTTTGATTAGTATAGGCACTTCCTTTATAAGATTCATAGCTATCGAACTACCGATAAACATCTATTCAATGGGTAGCAAGAGAATGCATTAAAAACATAGAGAATGACACCTCACCTATGGAAGTTGCAATATAATAGATACCGGCAAGGTATGTACATATCAAATTGTCTATCTATCATCATATATGAAATGTTTTGAATATTTTTTTAATGTGTGTTGTTTACTGTATTTGACATTGATTTTTGTAAATTATTTATAAAATGTGATTCATGATGGTCGTCATGATCATGACTACATTAATGGGATTCCATGAGGGATGAAAATTTATCTTAAAAAATTATGTAGGTTGTTGTACTATGAGCACCTAAAAATTTCTCATCTGTTTGATGCAATGAATATCAGAAAGAATGTGGCTAAAACATTATGGTGAATATGGGATCGAAGGAACGACAAAGAAAAAATTGTCAAAATTTGCAATGACATTCAGGAAGCCATTCATGCAATGAAAGATGTCATTCAATTACATAACAACAGACACCAAGTTAATATAAACCTACTTTCATGGTTGTTAACGGAGCAGCAATTCTCGTGCATATTATTATTGGTATTTTTTTGTCTACTTTTTGAAAAAAAGAATGATTTTTGTACATATTGTTATAGTATGTTAGATACCAGTATCTCTTCCAGAAAACTTTGACAAAAATGTCAAACAAGTTATATATGATATTGAAAATACATGAGGTAAGTAGCGATATTTTCGATGCATAAAGTGTTTGTTTAATTCATTTTAAAACTTATATTTGATATTTACTTTCATAATTGTTCTATAAAATGATTTTTTTTTTGTTAAAGCTCATGATTTGTTTGCATCACTTGTAGATGGTTTTCATATAAATAAATGCATAAAGAAGATATAAAGTATTGGTGGAGAGAAACTCGATGTATGATGTTTGAAATGCAAAATCATTTACCTTCAAAAATTTTCAATGCACAATAACACTACCTCATACACCAAGTTGAGGAGATTGAACTGTGTGGACCAGTACCCTCAAGGTCCATATGGATGATTGAGAGCCACTTGAAATTTTTTAAGGCCTTGGTTAGGCATTGCACATGTCCTAAGGGTTCTATGGTGTAGGGATATATGGTATACCAGAACATGACTCTATATTAGTGAATAACTTCCTAAATTAGCATCAAAGATCAATTTAGGTCTCATTTGTGATCCTTAATCCAATAACAATTTCGAAGGGGAGTACCTCACTGGGAAAGGTAGATCAAGAAAGGTGAAATGAAATTATTAGTTTGTGGAGATTAATTATAGTACATTTTAACTATTGATTTTTGTTTATGTATCATAGTTATTTCATTTTTAATATTCAATATGCATCAATTTAAACTGTATGCATGCATTTTAAGTGAATATACATTTGTACTTAATTGTAATTTTAGGTTCATGAAGTAGTTGGTCGTGACTAGGATGTACTTCATTTATACATAGAAAAGAATCTTGATTGGAGGAAGGTATAGATTGAATGATATGAACAATCTGGACATGGAATATCATTGGAAGGGGTGGCTTCATTGGTCAAAGAATCAAATCACAATGGCGATACCAATCTTACAGAAAGGGAAATCAATTTAGCATATGGTTTAAAAGATAAGCAGGAAAGAATATTAATTAGCCATATTATTTAATTTTTTCAAATATATTGATGTACATGTTAATTTATTTCTCTGTAGAGCATAAACATGCACTTAATCGTTATCAATTCATGATGTAACATTTATGTGTATGGCTTGTTGCAGGTAAAACACACCATAAGGATATGTGGTACAATGGTCATAAATTTTGCATCAAAAAGTTGGATGAAATGAAGAAAATTTCTAATTCTGGGATAAATGCAGTCTTTGATGTGACCAATGTTTCCTTTAGAAGTGATAGACAACTAGAACTATAAGAAAATAGATACTATGGGTATTTGGAAGATATTATTCAGTGTGATTTTAACTCCCTCAAATTATTTATATTCGTTGTCAAATGGTATAAGTTAGGATTGAATCGACTTGATCTCGATAAAACTATTATTGAATTAATCTTGGGTTAATCCTATCGATCCACTCAAGGAAGTACAAAATCTAAGATAATATCTAAAATCCTTAATAAAGATGCATTTGAACATAACAAGATACAATGACCATGAAATGAATCATTCTCTTTAAATCTTAATCAAGATGCATTTAAGCATAACAATATATGATGACCATGATGTTAAATTATTGAACCATTGATCTACAGGAAAATGAGAGCAATTGAGAGGTGGAATATCAAGAACAATGTACACTGAACAAGACAAATTTGAGACAAATATGATAAGAATTTATCAGTTAATTACAACATTAATAATCATTATTTCTAGAAGTATACAATAGTGTTACAATAAGGAGAATTCGAATCATATGGATAAGATTCGAATCTACCAACTAAACCTAACTGACTCGCTAACTGAGAGAGTCTAAATCATAGCATGGGAGCCACTAGTCTAACTCCTGATGTCTAAATCAGTCTAACAATTAGTTAAACTAGTTAAACTGATGAGGTAAGTGGAAAAAGGTTCCACTTCCCCATCCATCCATGTGAAACTGGCGCTAGACTAATTGAGAGTGATATAACTGAATGTACTTAAAGGTTGACTCAACATAACTGGCTACCTACCACAACCAACTGATGGACGATGCTAGTGGCACTCATAGTGGATCCTATATTGTATGGATTGGTGTCATAGGAAAACAAACTCATGCATGAACATCTAGTAAGCCGCAGTGAACCTCTGTATGTCCTCCCTAGACTCTAGTATAGTAATAATGTCTCCTTAAGCTAGACAAGATGATCAAATCGACTATATATGGACAAGGGAGGATTATATAATCCTAACACCCCCCCTTAATCTTGACTTGGACAATTTTGGGCCCTGGAAACTAGGACAAAAGCTACCCATACAATCTAAGGAAAAATAAAACTACTTCATAAACTAAGGAAAATAGGAAAAAACTCATGGGAAACCCCCCCCCCTCAAAAGAAGTAGGAACCAGGAAAATAAGCTATACTTAGGAGAAAATTTTCCTCTTTAGGTAATAAATTGTAAAATGTTTTTTGTAATTTGAAGCACTATGCAATAGTAATGCAGTATCTCAATTCTTCTATGCAGCAGCATCGTGAGACTGTGCATGTGAACCTCTCAATTTTCTTCTGATCTGATGAGTGTTCTTTGTGTTTCTTCTTTCTAGAGGAGGAATGGAATGATCAATTTTGTTCTTCTATGGGCCAAATGGTTAATCATTCGCTATCATTAAGTGTTACTTTCCTGGAATTTCATTGCACCACTCTATAGATAGAGAATCTAGGTGAGAGAGTGCAACATGCTCATTATGATACTGTGACCATTTTCTTCTTTTGTCTTCTAGATTCCCAAGACCATCCATAGCTTCTTCAAAGAGAATTTGGGACCATTTAGGATTAAGCCACTGATTTGGATGGGAGCTGCATCTATATTTTCGTGAGGTACAACCTCAATATCAATCTCATGTTAATCTGTTCCTCTTGATCTCAATCTAAAACATGTGACAAAATATCATCATCAAAAGGAAATGGAAGAGTGTTTATACCTCCTTGTCCTTAGGATTGTGGTAAATCAAGCAATTGATCTTCTTCAAACTGAACACTTCGCTCTATGAAGCATTTCCTAGTTGCAAGTTCCATCAAATTATATGCTTTTACATCCTCATTGTATCCTAATAGTATGCATTCGCTACTATAGGCTTGGAAGGATTTTCTCTTATCCATGTGTATTCTGACCCAAGCTTTGGAACCAAAAAATCTCAAGTGAGAGACATTAGGCTTATGCCCATGCAGTGCTTTGAAAGGAGTGGCCCCAACCACTGATCATTTGTGAGGTACTCTATTCTCTATGTATAAAGCACATTTCACAGCTTCAGCCGAAAGAGAAGGAGGAAGATTCTTGGCTTGGAGAAGACAGGTTGCCATATCCTTTAATAATCTATTTTTTGTCTCAGTCACACCATTATGCTATGGTATGTATGGAACTAAGTGTTCCATTTGAATCCCCTCTGATTCACAATAATGTTGAAAATCTTATTTAATGTGTTCACCTCCATTATCTGATCTAATGGACTTGATATTTTTCTTGAAACTATTCTCAATCAAAGCTTTTAAAACTTTAAAAATTTTGAATACTTATGATTTCAGTTTCGTGAAATATACCGAACACAACCTTAAACAATCATCAATAAAAGTAAGGAAATACCTGGAATCAAATGACAACAATTGAGAGGTGAAATTCTGCAATGGAATATCATGAACAATGTACACATTAGAGGAAATTTCAACTCAAAATGTGCCTCCAAAAAAAATTTAATAAAATAATAGTTAAAATAATAAAATAATATTTTTTAATTTTGGAGAAAGAAAAGAAAAAAACTATTTTTTGTTTGTATTTTCTACATATCTCCACATGTTTTTACTCAAATTTTGAATGAAGGAGCTCATTGGATACGGAATGAAATTCTGCATCCAACAAGCACTCACTTGGCATACTTTTGATGGACCCCACTACCCCAAAAATAAGAAATACCTAAAAAAACATGATGATGATGTCGTCATCACATTTTTCAGATATCTCTTATTTTTGGGGTAATGGGGTCCATGAAAAGTTTGCCGAGTGGGTTTTCGTTGGATGCGAGATTTAATTCTGCATTCAGCGAGGTCTCTCGATTGAAATTTGAGTAAAAACACAAGGATATATGTGGAAAACACAAACAAAAAAGTAGTTTTTTTTATGATACCTATCCACAAATTTATATTAAAAAGTGTTTAAGACCTATATGGTATTTCAAATTTAAAGCAATTTCATTGGCTAACACATGATGACATGAAATTTGAATTAGGGTTAAAAGGCCCATTTTGAGTTGAAATTTCCTCTAATGCTTAACAAAACAAATTTGAGACAAATATGATAAGAACTGATCAGTTAATTACAACATTAATCTTCATTATTTGCAGCAATATACAATAGTGTTACAATAAGGAGAATTCGAATCACGTGGATAAGATTTAAATATACTAACTAAATTTGATTGACTGGTTAACTGAGAGTGTCTAAATCACTGCAAGAGATCCACTAGTCTAACTCCTGATGTCTAAATCGTCCTGACAATGAGTTAAAGTAGTTAAAGTAGTTAAACTAGCAAGGTAGTTGGAAAAAGGCTCCACTTCCCCATGCAGCCATGCAAAACTGGCATTAGACTAACTAAAAATATTTAACTAAATGTAACTGAAGGTTAACTCAACATAACTGACTACCTACCACAACTAACTAATGGAGGTTGTTAGTGGCACTCACAGTGGCTCCTATATTGTAGGGATTGGTTTGAGAGGTACAAAATCTCATGCATGAACATGCAGTAAGTGGAAGTGAACCTCTATATGTGTTCCTCACACTCTAGTACAGTAATAATGTCTCCCTAAGCTAGACAAGATGACCAAATAGACTATATATGGACAATGGAGGATTATATAATCCTAACACATGAAATGAATTTGTACTGTAAGCCTCTTACACTTGGGTTAATCTTGTTGATCCACTCAAGAAAGTCCAAAATCTAAGATAATATATAAAAGCCTATCTACTTAATTATTACATTTCTTTTGAAAAAGTTGTAAATAATAATTAACTACTTGAACTACATTTTAGGTATCAATGTAGGGAATGACATCACATAATTGTTTAAAATGGAACCCAACTAATAGAAGGAACCCATGGTTCCATAAGGTTTATGTTATTTCTATTGGTGTTTTGTCTCACGTTTACATTTGTAACCTTCTACTTTTAGAATGTTTCATTAGTACAAAAATCACATAAACTCCACAAACAATTGACCACTTATACAATATTCTTCTTTCTTTTCATTGGTTGTCATGGGTATGAAAGCACTGTCAACAACCACATAACTCTTTTCCCTATTAATAGAGCCTAATAAATCACAACTTTAACTAGATTTCTTTTTAAACAACAAATTCATTATCAAATATGCCATAGATTTTTCTTTTTAAACAACAATTCATTGTCAAATATGCCACAATTTTTTAACAAACAAAAAAATATGCAGAGCACCTCCTTTACAATATACTAATTTAATTTTTGTTTTTTCTTTTCATCTATTTCACTCTCCAATAATAATTCAAAAACTCAATTACTTTTTTTAAGCAATTGCTAATAATAATTAAAATAATATTAACTTATAATTAATTTAAATTTTTAAAATTTTATTTTAATAAGTGATTTGTCCAATTTACATAGTCAATGTATAAACAATGTGGTATATGATAAATATTTATGTATTTCCATTAAATTTTGTTTGGAATATTAAAGTGTAAGGTTTTTATTTTATTTTAATAAGTGATTTGTCCAAAGTTGGCATCTCCCTTCACCTTCAATGTATAAACAATGTGTTGTATGACAAACATTTATGCATTTCATTAAAAAAAATTAATATTAAAGTCTAAGCTTTTTTTTAATTTTATGAAAGATTTCATTTAAAATGTGTAAAAGCAAAAACCTTCACACTTAAATGTTCCCAATCAGGGATAAAATTTGAAGGGAAAGGTTATATTTCAATATGAAGGGTTAATCTGTTAATAACCCCCTTCATGATTGACAAGCTAAAACATATATTCTTTTCATATGAAAATAAAAAATGATTCAAAATTTCATAACCAAAACATATTAATTGCAACAAAAAAAAATTAACTTATATCCATCAAAATATTTTTTTTTTCATAAGATTGAAATATACTCATTTTAATAATATACTCCCTTAAATATTATGGAATGCCTCTTTAAATATATTATTCAAAATGTTGAACATTACAAAATTGGAATAAAACATAATCACATATTAATTTCTTTCACCGAGTGAAAGAGGTCTTCATGTCTTCATTCCTGTCCAAGTTTCATAAATTGCATTCCAATCTACCTCATGTAACTCTTGAGGTGCTGATAGAGATAAAAACATTAACGTGTCTAATGTTTCTAGACAAAGTCTAGATATATCATCATTTTTTATACAGTTCAACTTAAAGAAACCTCTTTCACAACTAGCAGTGCTAGCAGGAAGAGTAAGAACAATTTTACACAATTTCATTAAATTTGGATATGATTCACACCACTCAGGTTCTCCTCCACACTGCTCCCATGCTTCAATCATATTTTTCTTTGGATATGCCTGATGTAGAGTAACACTAAAACTCTCCATTTCACCTTCACATTTTTCTGTATCAATTATTGGTGTGTCTCCAGTATCAAATTTTTCACATAAGTATCTCAACCATCATTTTGTTTTAGAATCTCTTTCATCCTCTTCTTCAAAGTATGAACGAGGACTAAATAGTTTTGCTGCATTGAATGTAGGCAAATCTATAAACCTGTCATTGAGACAATTAATCAACTTTTGGACAAATGCTTTACCCAAATGAATACAATCTTTCAGAGTACCTGAACCAACTAAATTAGGTATAGGTTCAAATCTTAACAAATGCACATGTGAAGCACCTGTATTGTCAATAAACTCCAACTTTACTTGTTCTGTTTTCTTCAAGAAATATGAAACATGTTGAGAACCTGCTCCAAACATATCTTGCAAGAATATTCTACGAAGAAGTTCAATAAGAACATCTAATTGCATACCAATAGATGTTATATCAATATGTTCTTCTTGAAACCGCTGACTTAACTTATTTAATTCGGTTGGAACATCTTCCAGCAAATGAATACAAAACTAAACTTGAAATATTGTGCCCATTTCATAAATTTTTTTGTTATCATGTTTCCAATCTTGTAATAATGCTGGCATAATTTTGACAAGTCTTTTCATCACCTGTCCCCTAGAAATCCATCAAATTTGATGAATTTGAAGTACCTGTAATCTGTCAATTTGAAATAAGTCCATTAAACCTTTGAGTTCTCCATGTCTCTTTACATATTTTTACAACCAAGAATATACTTTGCTGGCCAACTTATCAATATAATTTAATTCAGGAAAATAATTTGAAGCATCTGCTATAGCTAATGCCTCACGATGTGCTACACAATGAATACACAACAAATGTGGCACTTCACGAAGTATCTTAGCAGCTAAACCTTCGTGAATTCCTCTCATAGATGAAGCTCCATATGAACCAAATCTCACCATTTTATGTTTGGATAAATCCATTTCAGATAATAATCCTGTCGAGGCCTGGAAATTCGTAGGCAACAACAGCAAGGGATTCTCCCTAGACAACGTTCACGACTAGCCTGTGACTGTTTGGTATGGGGAATCCGTCCGGTTTGCGGTCCGGCTACTGTAGGTCAAGTAACAAAAAAAAAACAAAGGTTTTACCGGTTGCGGCGCGGTCCACCGTGTATTTTATGTATTTTTGACTTAAGTATGAGATGCAAGTTCCTAATTAACCATGCAGGGTGACGAGGGATGCAAGGAGCATTCACAATGTGATGCGTAGGTTCTTACCTCTCTTCTTAGGCTCACAAGCATCTAAATCACATGTGCAGCAGTGAAATGAACTATCTATCTATCTATCTATCTATCTATCCCTGGGAAGCCAGATTGTAACTTATTTATGAGTAATGTGTGTTGTAAATGCAATATAAAGAGAAACTACGGTTAGCTTATATTTCTTTTCACAATGCATGAATGATTAAATATATTTCAACAATCATATAACCACTTGTTTTATGAACTGCTTACATTACTCATGGTGGTAATTCCACAAAATAAACCAGAAATCATTTAAACAAGAACATAGGTTCTAAGAGTTAGAACAATCTCACGGTTAATGGACAAAAAGATGGAAAAACAAAATAGTTCATCTTTCAGCCATCCACAGCATAAAATTTGAAAATGCCACCAATCTTTCTCCAATAGGCATGCAATACTTCTTTATTGCAAAGAGAAATAGTTCTTCTTACAATATCGTTTTATGTCCAACTAGGAAAAAGCCCCATTTCCCTCTAAGTCTTCTATATTTATACAAAAGGGTGAAACTGTTGGGCTTCCCAAAGTAACCTTTGGGCTTCCCAACTCTTCGTCTCCCAACGTTTTACTTTTCTCAAATGTTTTACAAAATCGTTACAAATTACAAAATTGACCCATCCTTCACGAGGAGGGTCCCACTTGGGCATCTAGAAACTTCTTCCACACCAAAGATTCAGTGGTGATGCCTTCAAAGGCACAAGGTTCTAGAAATTGAATGTTGATCTCAAATTTCTTAGCCTAGTTCTTTATAGCCTCAATCCTGGCTGCACTTAATCGAAGCTGGTCCTCCAGAAGCTTCACACTAATGGCTGAATGATCTACTTCTTTCTTTAAGATCTGATCATCCAGGGCTTTAATATGCTGCACTTTAGTCTCCTCCTCCTGATATCTCATCTGCAACAGCTCCATAAATGAGTTGTGGTCCAAGAAAGCAACAAGCCTCTGCTCGGCCTCTATCTGGAACCGGTTGTAGGTAATAAGGAGCCTTCTAAAAAACTCTGTGCATGCTCCTTTTGTCTTTTTAACGGCTTTCTTGAAATCCTATGCAGTGTTTATAGCAAATTCCAATAAGTCATAATCCCGCTTGAGGGACTGTTGATCCTTGGCTGGCAGCTCTGCTGGAGTTTCTTCATTGTTTTCCAGCCTTGTCATTCTTGCAGTCAAGACTTCAAGGACGTCCTGAGATCTATCAACAAAATAAGAGGAGGTCTCTAGGATTTCCTCCAATCGGCTATCTACCTGCAGCAGTTTGTACATCTCTTCTTCTATAGCAGTCTGTAGCTGCAACATCTTAGCTTTTTGGGCCAAGACATGCTCTTTGAATGGTTGGAGGTTAACTTGCTACTCTCTTGCTTCCTCCAGAGCATTTGTTAGAGCAGAAATCTGCTCTTGATGTTTCTTTTCCTATTCTACGGTGTGCATCTCACTGGCCTCTAAGATGATATTTTGCTGCTCTTCTAGCTCTTCTACCTTTCCCAGCAGCCGTTCCTTCTCCATCTTAAGCTCTTGATGTTCTTTCTGCACTTTCTCCAAGCACTCCTGCATAGTTTCCCTAACTTGTGTTTCTACTTGGAGGGCCTGCAATTCATCCCTTGAAGACTTCATCTCCCTTTGCATATCTTCATATTTCCTCTTAAGCCTATTGCTTTCCTCTCTCTCTTTCCTCAATGTATCTTTCAACTGAGCAGAGGACTTCTTGGACTGCTCCAAGTCAGTCATTACCTTGTCCATGTTATCTTCTGAGGCGTGGATTAGTGCAGCCCTAGCTCTCAGGGTGAATCTTGGATCTCAGTCTATTCCCAACACAACAGCCGTATCCATTATCATTTTACTAGACAAGCCTCCTGTTTCGACCCTCCTTTCTGTTCTCTTCACTATCCTCTTTGTTGCCCTGTCGTAGAAAACAGTATTGAAATCAGGGATTTCTTCTCCTTTTTTCTGCACAAAAGGGATTAGTTTGAGTGTGGGCACCATGGGTGTGCTGGCAGTAGGTACTTGTGGGTCCTGAACCTCGGGGTTCTCCACGTCCTAGGTCTACCCTGCATCTATATCAGAAGATGACTGCTCTGTCTCTGTCTGTGTCAGCTTAAGCCTTTTTGCTTCTTCCTTTTGTAGCTCCTCATTAAGCTTCCTTTTCTTTTCTTCTTCCTCGTTCCTAGCTACTTCTTCTGCTTTCTTAGCTGCTTCTTGGGCAGCTCTTCTTTTCTCTTCTTCTTCTGTGTGTAGCCATCCTGCAGCTTCTTGTGCCAACCTCTGGGATTCCTCATTTCTTCTCTTGGCTTCTTCCTTAGCTTTTGCTTGTTCATCTCCCTTCCCACCTTTGGTGGATATCTTCTTCTTAAACCTCCTCCTCAAGGCTATCATATTCAGAGCATTGCGGAAGACAGATTCTTCCCTATCCCAATGGTGGGTGTACTCAAAATGTACATTGTTTTCCTTGCAATGCTCATCTACTTTACCTTGGGAGTCATTTCGATTTTACGGCATCTCGCCAAAATGAAATCTTTCTAATTCTTCTATGAATTCATCAGCTTTATGCACCCTAGTGAACCTTTAACTTCCTAACTTGAAGGGCAAAGGAGGACATGCAGTCTTCTTATGCTCAAACAAGAAGCTCCCTATGCCATCCAAGAAGGCCTACCTCACTGCCTCCTTGTGAATGATTTAGTCAGTGGTGTATTTGGACAGCAGGGAGGGTGCTCTTGAACCTCCAAACATCCTGAAGTAAAGGCCATCTTTAGTCAGATAGTAATCTGCATAATCTTCAATTACTTGCAAGGCCTCTTCTGACATGCAGTTACACTCCTTCAGAAAAATGAGGGTGTATAGTGGGATGATGAAGTGTTCACAGACTTCTCGATAATGGCTATGATACTTATGTGCCCACAATGGTTTATAAGCAGCATAGACAGGCATTCTTTCCCTATCCCAGATGCACCTGAGGCCGGGGAAAGGCTGATTGCACAATATGCAATCGATGAGTATGGAACTCGTATAAAATTCAGATCTCTTTTGGGATTCTCCTCCCAAAGCTGAGGCCAAGTAGGCTGAAAGACTGTTAGATACAGTGTTGGCCCAGTTGAAAATAGTCCCCTGGGTTGCAACATAAAAAATGATTGGTATCCATTCTAGCTTGAAGAACCTGCCATGAGCTCTTCCAAAGATTCTGTTCAGCATCAAAGCTATTAACCTGTATGGGGCCCTTAAGCTTGATGTATCATACTCTCCCATAGCCCTGGTTCTGAAATGATTTCCAGTCAAGAGCATTCTTTTAAGGGTCTCCACCAGGTCCATTCTGATGTTGTTTAACCAGTCATCAAACACAAATATTTGGGCTTCTGGCAGGTGATAAGAAAGAGCTACATATCCGGGGCTATAAGTAGCATAGCCTTGTTTTTCAATATTCTCCAGGATCATCGTTGTTACATCTGCCCGACGCAGAATCCAACCAATTATTTCAGAGCATGGGAACAACTCTGGTCTTGTAGCGATCTTCATCAGAGACGATCTCTCTATGTTGGCATAAATGCCCTCTTCTTCTAAGCCCATATGAGGAACTTCTCTGCGTGTGATCAATCTATATATTTCCCCCCACTGGTATTCAGTTTCGACACCCGATATGCATTTGGTGTCCTCATATATGTATTCTATCTTGGTAATGACTTCCACTTCTGGCTCCTCCTCGACCACAGGGGCCTTCTTCTTTTGCCTTTTTGACATTGTGAGTTCGAAATCTTCCTGCCATACATAACATTGTAAACATTAAGCCATTCTCGGGTAAGTTACAAACATTTACATAACAATGGGCATCTTTTTACTCCGTATATGGGTACCATGACAGCAATTAGTTAATGAAGCAAATATATGCATGTATATAAGCTGAAATGGCCTAACTAATAGAACTATTGAAACGCAATGTGCAGTGTTCAGTGACTTTGTCTATGTCTAGCATGATGGAAAATAGTTATATGCACTAAAATGTGCAAGCTACCACTGCTTTCCAATACCAAACAATTCTAACACTGTAATCGGGTGGGAAAACATCTACATTAACATGATGAAAACTTCTGCTCTCTGCAGGTGCCTTTATCTACGCGGGATAGATAGAGGAATCTACATAATATTTCAATGGTGCTTTAACAAAACCACATCCACGCAATTCATGGTTGACCAACTAAAAACAGTGGCATATCCCCTTCCCCCCGGCTCGGGTTCAAAATCGATTACGCGCAGAACGGCGTGGCAAACAACAGCTGACATTTGAGGCTGCGGGTAATACGAAAACCACACAAAGGGGGAAACCACTCTAGCTGCTACAGGAAAACCAAAATCCTTCCTCTGCAAAACATCATCATACTGGGCAATTTGGTGTAGACGGTGTAACGGCCGTCTGCACCAAACCCTCATCACTACGCGTAGGGTCGAGAGAATATAAGAGCTGCGGGCAAAATACTACTCCATGGGTTAAAACATCCGCACTACCAGTTATGCTATAAATCCCCAACTATATAGGCGTGTAAAATGGGGTCAAGGGAGAACAGCCCTAGAAAAAACCCAACCATGGGAAAAATCAACAAATGCTTCGAATGGGACGGGGTAGGGAAATAACAAGCCTACCTAGCAATGATGCATAACCAGCGCAGAGAGGCCTGTCGAGCTTCACGATTGAGACACTTGGACTGCGTGTACTGAAAATGGGG
>LPNX011178494.1:66190-303639 GCA_001517045.1 Pseudotsuga menziesii | reverse complement strand
TATACAAACACAAGTGGTGGAAAAAAAAACTAAAGGATTGGACGGCGGAAGCCAAATTGATTGGAAATCGAAAGTGTATTTCTTTCTGCAACGGCGGATGGCCAAATCGCTAAGCCATCCGCGGAGATATACACAGTGGAACCTCAAAAGACTAATCATTAGGTCAATAGTGGAAATGAGAGCCGCAACGGCGGAGCCATGAAGGATAAATCAATCCGCAACGAGTAAAGTCTGAATCAGAAGACAAATGACTAACTGACTGGAAGGGTAATACATTTCGCAGCCACAATTTCGGAGACACAAAGAACTTTACACCCCACCATACAATGCCTAAATCTGAAGAGAAACTGCTAAGGGATCGACAAGGTTATCGCTTTCGGTAGCCGCAACAGCGGAGTGACAAAGGTCATGGTCTTCTGTAACTGCGGGTTTGAAAATGATTAGACAACCGGAACGATAAATATTTCCACAGCCATAATGGCGGAAGCCCAAGACTTATGGGATTGTCGAATATAACAAAGCGGGAGTCAAAACTTCAAACAATGCTCGGGTGAGTTAGCAGCTTGCCGTCCACAACAGCGGAACAAGAAGCAATAAAAGTTCCGATGTGAAAACCGAAACCCAGCCGATGTGAAAACCAACATATCGGAGAAAAGTAACGAAGCCAAAACCGATTATCCATCCGCAACGGCGGGAGCTTCAACCAAACAAATTTTCGATTGGGACATGCTTAAAATGCATTCAAAGGCAGCGATAAAGCTTGATCAAACAATGGATTATTTCAAGTGCTAGAGGGAGAATCAAAACAAGTGGTAAATCAATTCAAGCATTACAAAATCATTCTAAGAAATCATTATTAGACCAACTCAAAGAAGAAAATCGAACTAATCCAAGCAAAAGGAAGGTCCTAAAATTTTTTGGAATTTTGGGAAAATGTTGCAACCGCAACAATTGGCGACTACCTGGTGAACCCCAGAATTCTTACTTAACTTCTTCCCAGTAAAAGACTGTCTGAATAAAAGTTGAATTCTTCTAGATGTTTGTATCCCTAGGCTGGCCAACCTATGCATTTAAATCATTGAGAAGTAGTCCATTCTTTGGGAAATGGTAACATCAAAAATTTCTGCAAGTCTGAATAACTCTTTTGAGGCCAAATAAGTGAGATTCATTTTACCCTTGCCATCAGGTAGCTTCAGGCTTGGACACCACAGGATTGTAACATATAGTAAATAGCATTATCCTTTTGTTCCTCATTCCCATGCCAACTGCACTTTTGTGCTATTTGAACTTTAGTTATTTTGAGTCCTCCATCTGCCTTTCTATCTAAATTTTATTTAGGCTCCTCTATCCAGAGTGTTCTTTTGTGTGAGAGGAGAATTGGCTTTTCATCTCACGGACAGAGAGGAACATTTGGCAATTTGAGATTCATGCTTTTGAGACTTTGCTTTGATATGTATTGTTTCTTTAAGGAGTTTTGACTCTTGATAGCTTTAGCTTTTCTGAAATTATGGCATGGGATCATTTAGATATGATATACCATTTACCCTGCTTCCTTTCTGTGGGTCTCTTGCTATCACCCCCTTGGACATTTAAGATGTGGAATGGATGGAGCCTCAAAATAGTATTCCAGACCTCTTTTACTCCTGAGTTATTTACAGGGGTTAAGTAAGACTTCAATGAATGCATGGCTGGTTAAGAACACTGCTACTAGAAGATTTTATATACTTTAAAAGCACAGTCTTCTGCTCAAGATTTCAGTTAATTGAGAACCCTGATGTTTTCCATTGCAAACAAAAGTTTTCCTCTTTATTCAAAAACAAAGCAGTAAAAGAAAACAGCATCAAATCAAATAATCAAAAGAAAACAACATCAAAGCATTAAAGAAAAACAACATCAATTTATTTATGTACAAAGCAACAAGAAAAGAAATGTGTGCCCACCCTTAAGAATCTTCAATCAAATGAGTTAAGGGGTGGGATGGATTATAGACATGAGATATCTAACCATGGTCTAGCTGTGCTATTTTTTAAATTGAACACATGTCTATTATGCTACAGTCATCCCTTTCAGCCTGAGGAAATTGAAGGAGCTCAGGATGAGTGTCAATCATCGAACTACCATCTTTTGAGGTGTGATGTCTTAGCTTAAGCTCAGTTAGATAATATCCCAGGATAGAATCAGCAAATTCACTACCCTCTTCTAGCCCAGTGACATTGTGCTTCATGTAGGGCTCTCTTAAAATCTTAATCAAGTTTGGGCTACCCCTCTGAGGCAACCACAAGTGTGACCAGTTTGAAGCAAAGTACCCATCTAGTCATGCTGACTAGTCTCAATTCAAGATCAATCCATAGCCATCAAGTATTTCTACTACTACAATATCAAGGTATTGACATACCTTTTTATTTGCAAACAATCGAATCAGAACATTCTTTATCTCCCCCACTACTTTGACACTAGTCTTGTCTAGTTGAGTGACGTCCCAATCAGTAGGTTTTGGCTGCCCATTAATTTTTTTGCAGATTGCAAGAGGCATAACATTCACAGATGATCCAGAGTCCACCAGACAATTATGCACCTTATGGTTCAAAATTTCCAAAGTCAAAAGGAAAAGTGGGGTGCTAGTTTTTCTTTCCCCAGTTGATTCGACCTTTTCCTCCACAGGTTGGTTTTCGGTGGATATCTCCTCTTTAACTTCCTTAATTTTTTCAGCATTTCCTTCCTCAACATCTTCCACAGGTTTGACAGGCTCAACAATTGGGTTTGTTTCCTGATTGAAAGTAATGACTTTAGGTGTCTTATCTTCATCATTGGTATCTGCATGTCTTTTGACATTCTTTTGAAATCTTTTGATCTTTGAAATTGTTAAATCCATGTCCTTTGTTGCTGTAGGTGTGCATTCATATTTGAGAGTGCTCTCTTCAGTGTCAAAAAGCGAGACACCATCCCATGAAAACATGGTGTCATTATCTTTTTTCTCCATAGTCTGGTTTTTCTTTTCCTCTTTACCACTGTCCATAGTTAATTTAGAATCTAGTAGCTGATTCATAACCAACGTCACTGAATTTAACCATTGAGGACACTTCTTTTCAAAATGAGGTTGTTGGTGAAAAGTACAGAAATTATCTCCCCCTACCTCTATTATGTTTATTGAGGCTGAATTAGGCGGAGGGATCTTCCATTGGTTTCTATCCTCCCTTTTTTGGTAGTAGGGTTTGTAAGTTTTCTGAATTTCCCTTTCTTTCTCCAGATCTATTATTCGGTTGGATAGTTTCTGCATCATTTTCAGCATTCCCTAATAATCATGTGATTGTTCCTCTTTAGGTTTATACAGCAATAACGTTCTTCTATCGACAGTATTTTCTCTCAGTTACTCAAGATAGTCTTCTATACTTTCCCTTTCAGCTTCTACCCTTTCTGCTTCTTCATAAGTCTCTACCAACGTAGGTTTGGCTTTCATCTTGGCAAACATGGCCAGCTCAAATCCTAAGGCTTGAGGTATAATACTCAATTAATACTTTGTCTGAGGTTCTGTCAATTTCAGAGAAGTTCTTTAGATAAGCAGCAAACCTCTGGGTGAAACTGTGCACTTTTTCTTTTCTTTCTTTCTTCAAAGTGCATAATCCTTTCATTAGTGCCGCATGAGTTTTCTGGACCGCATATTTATTTCTGAATATTCTTTCAAAAGTGGTCCAGTATGGGATCGAGTTTGCAGGCAAGGCAAAGTACCATGAAGCAGCTGCCCCTTTCAAGGTATGAGGGAATAATCTACAGACAACATCTTCATACTCCCCAGCCCTTAACCCTTCTACCGCCAAATAGAAACTTTGTAAGTGATCATCTACAGCAATCATTTCCTCAGGGTCAAACTTAGGCAGCAATTTATCAAAATCTTGAGGTAGCTTATGCAATGGAGGTGTGAGGTTCAAAGGGGATCTAGCTCTCCAAGAAGGCAATGGGATGGGATGATTCACAATTACACCAGCCATGAGCAAGGTGAACAGACAGGAGTCTGAGTAAGGAAAATTGTAAGATGAAACTGGGTTTACTTACTTCTAAAGGTAGAATAAAAAACTGTAAGTACATACGTTAGGTTACAAGCTTCAAATCATTTGCTGGTGGCGTAATCTTGGGAAAATAAGTTTCCACGGCCAGCCATGCACTGGCGGCCCTCCTTCTAGAGCCAGAACTGTTGAGGCCTGGAAATTCGTAGGCAACAACAGCAAGGGATTCTCCCCATTCAACGTTCCCGACTAGCCCGTGACTGTTTGGTATGGGGAATCCGTTTGATTTGACGTCCGGCTACCGTAGGTCAAGTAACAAAAAAAAAACAAAGGTTTTACCGGTTGCGGCCCGGTCCACCGTGTATTTTTTGTATTTTTGACTTAAGTATGATATGCAAGTTCCTAATTAACCATGCAGGGTGATGAGGGATGCAAGGAGCATTCACAATGTGATGTGCAGGTTCTTACCTCTCATCTTAGGCTCACAAGCATCTAAATCACATATGCAGTAGTGAAATGAACTATCTATCTATCTATCTATCTATCTATCTGTCCTCGGGGAGCCAGATTGTCACTTATTTATGAGTAATGTGTGTTGTAAATGCAATATAAAGAGAAACTACAGTTAGCTGATATTTCTTTTCACAATGCATGAACGATTAAAGATATTTCAACAATCAGATAACCAATTGTTTTATGAACCGCTTACATTACTCATGGTGGTAATTCCACAAATTAAACCAGAAATCATTTAAACAAGAACATAGGTTCTAAGAGTTAGAACAATCTCACAGTTAATGGACAAAAAGATGGAAAAACAAAATAGTTCATCTTTCAGCCATCCACAGCATAACATTTGAAAATGCCACCAATCTTTCTCCAATAGGCATGCAATACTTCTTTATTGCAAAGAGAAATAGTTCTTCTTACAATATCATTTTATGTCCAACTGGGAAAAAGCCCCATTTCCCTCTAAGTCTTCTATATTTATACAAAAGGGTGAAACTGTTGGGCTGCCCAAATTAACCTTTGGGCTTCCCAGCTCTTCGTCTCCCAACGTTTTACTTTTCTCAAATGTTTTACAAAATCATTACAAATTACAAAATTGACCCATCCTTTACGAGGAGGGTCCCACTTGGGCATCTAGAAACTTCTTCCACGCCAAAGATTCAGCAGCGATGCCTTCAAAGGCACAAGGTTCCAGAAACTGAATGTTGATCTCAAATTTCTTAGCCTGGTTCTTTATAGCCTCAATCCTGGCTGCACTTAATCGAAGCTGGTCCTCCAGAAGCTGCACACTAATGGCTGAATGATCTACTTCTTTCTTTAAGATCTGATCATCTAGGGCTTTAATATGCTGCACTTTAGTCTCCTCCTCCTGATATCTCTTCTGCAACAGCTCCATAAATGAGTTGTGGTCCGGGAAAGCAACAAGCCTCTGCTCGGCCTCTATCTGGCACCGGTTGTAGGTAATAAGGAGCCTTCTAAAAAACTCTGTGCATGCTCCTTTTGTCTTTTTAACAGCTTTCTTGAAATCCTCTATGGTGTTTATAGAAAATTCCAATAAGTAATAATCCCGCTTGAGGGCCTGTTGATCCTTGGCTGGTAGCTCTGCTAGAGTTTCTTCATTGTTTTCCAGCCTTGTCATTCTTGCAGTCAGGACTTCAAGGACGTCCTGAGATCTATCAACAAAATAAGAGGAGGTCTCCAGGATTTCCTCCAATTGGCTATCTACCTACACCACTTTGCACCTCTCTTCTTCTATAGCAGTATGTAGCTGCAGCATCTTAGCTTTTTGGGCCAAGACATGCTCTTTGAACGGTTGGAGGTTAACCTACTGCTCTCTTGCTTCCTCTAGAGTAGTTGTTAGAGAAAAAATCTACTCTTGATGTTTCTTTTCCTGTTCTTGGGTGTGCATCTCACTGGCCTCCAAGATGATCTTTTGCTGCTCTTCTAGCTCTTCTACCTTTCCCAGTAGTCGCTCCTTCTCCATATTAAGCTCTTGATGTTCATTCTACACTTTCTCCAAGAACTCCTGCGTAGTTTCCCTAACTTGTCTTTCTACTTGGAGGGCCTGCAATTCATCCCTTGAAGACTTCATCTCCCTTTGCATATTTTCATATTTCCTATTAAGCCTATTGCTTTCCTCTCTCTCTTTCCTCAATGTATCTTTCAACTGAGCAGAGGACTTCTTGGACTGCTCCAAGTTAGTCATTACCTTGTCCATGTTATCTTCTGAGGTGTGGATTAGTGTAGCCCCGGCTCTCAGGGTGAATCTTGGATCTCGGTCTGTTCCCAACGAAATAGTCATATCTGTTATCATTTTACCAGGAAAACCTCTTGTTTCAACCCTCCTTTCTGTTCTCTTCACTATCCTCTTTGTTTCCCTATCGTAGAAAATAGTATTGAAATCAGGGATTTCTTCTCCTTTTTTCTACACAAAAGGGATTAGTTTGAGTGTGGGGACCATGGGTGTGCTGGTAGCAGGTACTTGTGGGTCCTGAACCTCAAGGTTCTCCATGTCCTGGGTCTACCCTGTAGCTGTATAAGAAGCTGACTGCTCTGTCTCTGTATGTGTCAGCTTAATCCTTTCTGCTTCTTGCTTTTGTAGCTCCTCATCGAGCTTCCTTTTCTTTTCTTCTTCCTCGTTCCTAGCTACTTCTTCTGCTTTCTTAGCTACTTCTTGGGCAGCTCTTCTTTTCTCTTCTTCTTCTATGTGCAGCCATCCTGCAGCTTCTTGTGCCAACCTCTGGGCTTCCTCATTTCTTCTCTTGGCTTCTTCCTCAGCTTTTGCTTGTTCATCTCCCTTCCCACCTTTGGTGGATATCTTATTCTTAAACCTCCTCCTCAAGGCTGTCATATTCATAGCATTGCGGAAGACAGATTCTTCCCTATCCCAATGGTGGGTGTACTCAAAATGTACATTGTTTTCCTTGCAATGCTCAGCTACTTTACCTTGGGAGTCATTTTGATGGTACGGCATCTCACCAAAATGAAATCTTTCTAATTCTTCTATGAATTCATCCGCTTTCTTGACCCTAGTGAACTTGTAACTTCCTAACTTGAAGGGAAAAGGAGGATATGCAGTCTTCTTATGCTCAAACAAGAAGCTCCCTATGCCATCCAAGAAGACCTGCCTCACTACCTCCTTGTGAATGATGTAGTCAGTGGCGTATTTGGGCAGCAGCGAGGGTTCTCTTGAACCTCCAAACATCCTGAAGTAAAGGCCATCTTCAGTCAGATAGTAATCTGCATAATCGTCAATTACTTGCAAGGCCTCTTCTGACATGCAGTTACACTCCTTTAGAAAAATGAGGGTGTATAGTGGGATGATGAAGTGTTCACAGACTTCTCGATAATGGCTGTGATACTTGTGTGCCCACAATGGTTTATAAGAAGCATAGACATGCATTCTTTCCCTATCCCAGATGCAGCTGAGGTCGAGGAAAGGCTGATTGCACAATATGCAATCGATGAGTATGGAAATCATATAAAATTCAGATCTCTTTTGGGATTCTCCTCCCAAAGCTGAGGCCAAGCAGGCTGAAAGACTCTTAGATACAATGTTGGCCCAGTTTAAAATAGTCCCCTGGGTTGCAACATAAAAAATGATTGGTATCCATTCTAGCTTGAAGAGCCTGCCATGAGCTCTTCCAAATATTATGTTCAGCATCAAAGCTATGAACCTGTATGGGGCCCTTAAGCTTGTTGTATCATACTCTCTCGTAGCCCTGGTTCTGAAATGCTTTCCAGTCAAGAGCATTCTTTTAAGGGTCTCCACCAAGTCCATTCTGATGTTGTTTAACCAGTCATCAAACACAAATATTTGGGCTTCTGGCATGTGATAAGCCAGAGCTACATATCCAGGGCTATAAGCAGCATAGCCTTGTTTTTCAATATTCTCCAGGATCATCGTTGTTACATCTTCCCAAGGCAGAATCCAACCAATTATTTCAGAGCATGGGAACAGCTCTGGTGTTGTATCGATCTTCATCAGAGAAGATCTCTCTATGTTGGCATAAATGCGCTCTTCTTCTAAGCCCATATCAGGAACTTCTCTACATGTGATCAATATATATATATATTTCCCCCCACTGGTATTTAGGTTCGACACCCGATATGCATTTGGTGTCCTCATATATGTATTCTGTCTTGGTAATGACTTCCACTTCTGGCTCCTCCTCGACCACAGGGGCCTTCTTCTTTTTCCTTTTTGACATTGTGAGTTCGAAATCTTCCTGTCATACATAACATTGTAAACATTAAGCCATTCTCAGGTAAGTTGCAAATATTTACATAATAATGGGCAGCGTTTTACTCCTTCTATGGGTACCATGACAGCAATTAGTTAATGAAGCAAATATATGCATGTATATAAGCTGAAATGGCCTAACTAACAGAACTATTGAAACACAATGTGCAGTGTTCAGTGACTTTGTCTATGTCTAGCATGATGGAAAATAGTTATATGCAGTAAAATGTGCAAGCTACCACTGCTTTCCAATACCAAACAATTCTAACACTATAATCAGATGGGAAAACATCTACATTAACATGACGAAAAATTCCGCTCTCTGCGGGTGCCTTTATCTGCACGGGAAAGACAGAGGAATCTACACAAGATTTCAATGGTGCTTTAACAAAACCACGTCCACGCAATTCATGGTTAACCAACTAAAAAGAGTGGCATATTCCCTTCCCCCCGGCTCAGGTTCAAAATCGACTGCGCCCAGAACAGCGTGGCAAACGATGGCTGACATTTGAGGCTGCGGGTAATACGAAAACCACACAAAGGGGGAAAACACTCCAGCTGCTACAGGAAAAACAAAAGCCTTCCTCTGCAAAACATCATCATACCGGGAAATTTGGTGCAGACAGCGTAACGACCGTCTGCACCAAGCCCTCATCACTACGCGTAGGGTCGAGAGAATATAAGGGTTGTGGGAAAAATACTGCTCTGTGGGTTAAAACGTCTGCACCACCAATTATGCTATAAATCCCCAACTATATAGGTGTGTAAAACGGGGTCGAGGGAGAACGGCCCTAGAAAAAACCCAACCGTGGGCAAAATCAACAAATGCTTCGAACGGGACAGGGTAGGGAAATAATGAGCCTACCTGGCAATGATGCGTAACCGATGCGGAGAGGCCTGTCGAGCTTCATGATTGAGACACTTGGACTACGTGTACCGAAAACGGGGGACCGGGCGAGCGTGAGTGGATGACAGCACGTGGTAACGACAAACGAAACAGCAACAGTTGAGAATAGAATAATAAACATGCCTGCCCCATGTATATATATATATATACAAATGCAAGTGGTGGAAAAAAAACTAAAGGATTGGACGGCGGAAGCCAAACTGATCGGAAATCAAAAGTGTATTTCTTTCCACAACGGCGGATGGCCAAATCGCTAAGCCATCCGCGGAGATATACACAATGGAACCTTGGAAGACTAATCATCGGGTCAATAGTGGAAACGAGAGCCGCAATGGCAGAGCTGTGAAGGATAAATCAATCCGCAACGAGTAAAGTCTGAACTGAAAGATAAACGACTAACTGACCGGAAGGGTAATACATTTCCCAGCTGCAATGGCGGAGACACAAAGGACTTTATGCCCCGCCATACAATGCCTAAATCAGAAGAGAAATTGCTAAGGGATCGGCAAGGTTATCGCTTTCAGTAGCTGCAATGGCGGAGTGACAAAGGTCGTGGTCTTCCATAATGGCGGGTTTGAAAACGATTAGACAATTGGAATGATAAATCTTTCCGCAGCTGTAACGGCAGAAGCCCAAGACTTACGAGATCAC
This sequence comes from Pseudotsuga menziesii, assembly GCA_001517045.1. Taxonomy (NCBI): domain Eukaryota; kingdom Viridiplantae; phylum Streptophyta; class Pinopsida; order Pinales; family Pinaceae; genus Pseudotsuga; species Pseudotsuga menziesii. Next base: position 293,828 of record LPNX011178494.1, on the reverse strand, counting down.
TGAATATAACAAAGTGGGAGTCGAAACTTCAAACAATGCTCGGGTGAGTTAGCAGCTTGCCATCCGCAACGGTGGAACAAGAAGCAATAAAAGTTCCGATGTGAAAACCAACATATTGGAGAAAAGTAACGAAGCCAAAACCGATTATCCATCCACAACGGTGGGAGCTTCAACCAAACAAATTTCTGATTGGGACATGCTTAAAATGCATTCAAAGGCAACGATAAAGCTTGATCAAATAGTGGATTATTTCAAGTGCTAGAGGGAGAATCAAAACAAGTGGTAAATCAATTCAAGCATTAGAAAATCATTATTAGACCAACTTAAAGAAGAAAATCTAACTAATCGAAGAAAAAGGAGGGTCCTAAAATTTTTTAGAATTTTGGGAAAATGTTGCAGCCACAACAAATCCTGATATGGATTCATACATTGATTGTGCAGTACTATCCTTTATTTTCAGAAGGAGAATAAACTTTGTTGCACGTGGCCCTCTACCTTCATCCATTAGATATGTAACATATATAATGAGGTGTTGTTCCATTTTTTGTTTGTGCTTTCATCCAACAAAATGGAATAAAATGGGCTCAAATAAATTTCTGTCTTTAGTTTTTTCCAGTAAACCTCTTAGTAATCCTCTTTTGCTACAAGTAAAAACTCTTTTCTTAATGTGATATTACCGTATGAAGAATACTCTTTGGTTAATGGAATATTAGGTGTTCTTTTATACCTATGCAAGTCACATAAGTCTTTATACACTTCCAAAGGTAAATCTTTGATAGAAACAAAATACATGGTTTCCATGACACTGATTATTCTAGATTTCTCAACATCTACCATGAGTTCAACATGTTTTGTTATGGGAAAACATGATTGCCTTGATTCACACTCCAGCATTAGAATTGAACACTTATGAGCCTTAGAAATAGCATGACCGTTTAGTCGACTTAATTGGATTGTACTACTGCATTCCCTTGCATATGGTGTATCTCCTTTGAATTTAACACACCAAGCACATTTGATGCGTGCTTCCCCATTTGGACCTATGATAGGATATTCCCATTTGTGTATTAACTTCCATCCATGTTTGAATGACCTTTTAGGAGCTACCCCTTTTCCTTTCTTCTCTGGAGGACCTTTTCTTCAATATTAATCTCTAGCTCAAAATCAACATTTTCTTCATTGTTTGTATTATGTTGGTTTAATCTAAATGCATCAATAAGTTTTTTTTGTCTTCCATGCTTTTTAGGTCGACCAATTCCAGACATTTCTGTTTTATAAGTTACCCTGTTTAAAATAAAAAATAATTCATGAGAAAACTATGGGAAAATGTCTTATAATTAAATATGATAAAATTAGAGGATACAATTATCACATTTTAAGATCACATACCTTAAATAAAATGAAATGATTGTATTTCTTAGAAAATTAATGTGTAATACATTTCAATTGTGTTATGATGTAAAGAATACACAGTTTTAAAATTTTATTTATTAATTAAATAAAGTTTTTAAATAATAGAAATAGAGAAATAATTTTAATGTTATAATATAAATGAAAATTATCTTTATAAAATAATTAATCTAATTACTTTTGTTGCACAACTTAAATTAATTTTAGAAATAATTTTAGAAATGAATAATGTGGACTAATAAAATAATTAATCCAATGAAGTTTTTCTTTCACAATTTAAATTAGTTTTTAAAAAATAATTTTAGAAATGAATACTCTTAATTAATGCATTATCTTAGTATTTAAAACTCATGTAATATTTAAATTCAGTTTTAAGTTTATGTTTTAAAAAATTGCAAAGCAATAAATTTAACATAAAATAGGATTAGTTTTGATCATTCAACTAACATTGTAAATTATATATATATATATATAGAGAGAGAGAGAGAGATATAGATATAGATATAGATATAGATATCAAAACATATTATATAAAATTTTAAAAACAACTACATCAAATCAAAACATATTATAGTTTATTTATTTTTTAAAATATATAAAGAAAAATCCAAATGAAAAAGAATATTAATTGTATAAAATTGATATAACATTTTTTTAATAAATTGCCAATATAATTATAAAAAATGCTACTTACCAAATCTTTCAAGACAATCATAATTAATATGAAACAAAATTATTTCGAATTTTTCATAACATATAAAAGCAATTTTACAAAATCTTTCAAAAATATAAATATATATGAAACAAAACCATTTTCAGAAAATAAAAAGAAAAGTTTAGTAAATCTTTCAAAAACACACATTTATATAAAACAAAATCATTTCATATTACTATACACTTACTGTAAATATATATTAAACAAAGCCAAAATTACTGTACAATTTAATAATATAAATGTGAGAGAAATCCAAATTTATTGCGTAAATTTTATTAACATAATTTTATGTTATCAATTTATTTTTCTATAACTTATGCACTTTCATTTTATGTATTAATAACCACAACAAAAGTAAAAATAAAAAAAAATTGATAGAAATATTATAAATTGATAAAAATATCTACTCATTACAAACAAAACTAATAACTATTGATCTAAATGGAAAAATTGACATGTTTGTCAAATTTTATAAACACTCCAAATAAATTAAATATGCATTTACCTGGCACATATAATGGTTTGCAAAAAGAATTCTAGGTGAGCCCTTAATGCCCTTATGCTGACAGAACTGAAAACAAATAAAAACATATAAATAAAAGAAATAATTAGATTTTATTTTATATATATATATATATATATATATATATAATTTAAAATATAAACATGCATTTACCAGTTGCTCACACGGTACACCCAAACTGATGTGCTTCAAATGGAAGTCCTACCAATGCCATGGAGATTGAAAATATTGTAATTGATTCTAAAAACCCAAAAACCCCTAAATTTAAAGAGGAGATGTTAGATGAAAGAATAACAGATACAGAAGATTCAAACAAGAAAGTTCTCCAAGATGGAGGAGTGAGAAATAAACCTTAACCTTTAAAATCTAATTTTCAATTTCGAGGATTGGCAATTCACGGTGCTAGTGGAGCATTTTACTGGTACAGTAATCGCTATGAGAACACATCCAACCGCCATGAGAAACCATGTCCAAGAAATTATGAATTGATGTTGGAAAAAGTAATTACTCACAGATCCGTACCTGACTCTCAGCCAACTCTATCAGAGTCTGTATCAGCCAAGATCTTGTCGGTCAGTCTGACAAGAGGGAAGTGTCCACGATTCAGCAATGTAATCTAGTCCAATTTATTTCTGAAGCTAAGTTGTTAGGTAGATAGTTATTATAGTCTTTAATGGTGAGTCAGTCGAGTCATGAAGAAGCAATTTTCAGGTTGCCTATAAATAGAAGAAGAAAATTGTAAATCAGTATAGACATAATAGAGAGATAGAGGAAATCGGGGTGAGAAAGGAGAGAAAGACAAGTTGAAGCTCATGCTTCTATGTAAGAGATTCAGTCGAAGAGTCAAAGCTGTGTAAAATGATCAGTCGGTGAGCCAACAAGTATGGAGAGACAAGTTTGTAATATCTATGTTATTTCCGCATAGTTATATATATATATATATGAAATAGTTTATGGTTGAATGCATGTTTATTTGGTCACACATTATTTCCAGATTTACTTGTGTAAATGTTATTTACATTTACCAGTTAAGTGAAAGATCAAAGAACCCATAAATTTCTCACCGCGTGAAAGTTCCAGGTTTTACGACACATTGGTCGACTCAAGTCTTCCTACATATTTGGGTATATGTTTTTATAAGTTCTTCAGATTTGTTAATGTGTCCATTTTTACTTCATCTTAATCACAGGTGAAAAGCATTTGTAATTTCTTAAGTCTCTTAGACTAAGAAAAATACTCTGTAGATTTCAACCAAACTAAGTGAACTGACAAGGTTGGTTGAGTAAGGCGACTAGAGGTCGAAGAGGTCAGTCAACTTGAGAGGTTGAAGAGGTCAGCCGACTTAGAGGTCAAAGTTGGTAGAACTGACAAGTCGAAGTAAATCAGTCGAGTCGAAAGGCTGACCAAAGTTGATAGACTTGTCTAGTCAGGAGATAGACAAGTGAAAAGAAAGAAAAAGAGGTCGGCGTGAAAATATTTAATTTTTAATATTAACTGAGCGGTAAACTCAAGTTTAGTCGGCTTGGTTTTGGTTAACTGGTATCAGAGCAAGGTTTATATCAAAGCAAGGTTTAGGAAAGAAATCTTGTCTTAAAAGGTGAAAAAAAAAATTCTAAGGAAAGTTAATTAAAAATTAAAGATGGCTTCCACTTCTGGTTCATTACAAACTCCAAATTTTATAGGAAAGAATTATGAATATTGGTCTCTAACTATGAAGGCTTTGCTCAAAGGTCAAGATGCCTGGGACATAGTCCAGCATAGTTATGCAGAACCAGCAGACATGACAGCATACAACAATCTCACATAGGCTGAGAAAGATTTCTTGAGGGAACAGAGGAAGAAAGATGGAAAGGCTCTGTTCTACATACATCAAGCTATGCATGAAAGCATACTCCCAAGAGTAGCAGCAAAAACTAATGCTAAGCAGGCATGGGATACATTGGACACCACCTATCAAGGTTTGCATAAAGTGAGGACATCCAAGCTTTAGATTTTGAGAAGAGATTTTGAATCTCTGTCCATGAAAGATTCAGAATGTAGACACATTCTACACTAGAGTTGTTGGTTTAATAAACCAACTAAAATCTCATGGAGAAGCCATAGAAGACTGAAGGGTTGTTGAAAAAATTCTCAGAAGTCTTCCCCCAAGATTTGAAAACTTGGTTGTGACCTTTGAAGAACACATAGACATGTCGACATTTACCATTGATGAGCTCCAAGCTTCACTCATCAATCATGAACACAGACTTATCAGAACACGGACATCATTGGAGGGTGCATTCGCAGCACAGACATCCATAAGTGGTGTTAGAGGCAGGGGGAGAAACAACTTTAGAGGCAGAGGAAGAAGTTCTTCAAGAGGAGGATGAGGCAGACGTTATGTAAATGTCGGTGGCAGAGGAGATAATCAGAACCCAAGTTAGCTAAGTGGCCAGAGGTTTGATAAATAAAAAATCCAATGTCCTTACTCTAAGAAATTTGGTCATTATGCATATGAATGCGGGAAGAAGAAATATGACCAAGGAAGGCAAAGCCCAAGTCAGTCGACCAGCACCAGCACTTGGACAAGTGCAATGTTAATGGCATCGACATATTCACTTGAATGCAATGATGTTCAAGAAATTTCACATGACACATGGTACTTAGATTCAGGATGTAGGAACCACATGACTGGTAATTAAATTTGTTTTCCAGTCTAGACAATTCAGTTAAAACTGATGTTACACTTGGAACAATGTACAAGTTACTATTTTAGGAAAAGGCACTGTTGATATTCTAACCAAACAGGGGAAGAGTAAGTATATCCCTGATGTCTATCATTTCAAAGGTCTGAAACATAATTTGTTAAGCAGTGGATGGCTGATAGAAAAAGGATATAGAATCTACATGGAAGATGACCATTGTGTGATTAAAGAGAAGCGTCCAAGCGACCAGCTAATAGCAAAAGTGCCAATGACAAATAATCACTTGTTTCCATTGAGGATAGTTCCCGACATGAAAGGGAAGACAAAATCAGGAGCTCCATTCAAGGAAAAATGTAAAGTAATGGTCGAGCTTCTTGACAAGAAAGAAAATGGCAGTGCTAATTTGCAAGCTGTATTTCAAACAGAAGTTCAGGAAGAATCCTAGTTGTGGCATTTTAGATTTGGACATCTGAATTTTGGTGAGCTGAAGCTTCTACACACAAAGATTATGGTAAAAGGATTTCCATTGATCGACAGACAAGAGAGGGTTTGTGAAGGCTGCATTTTTGGCAAGTAGCAAAGAGAGACTTTTCCATTTGAAAAGTCTTATAGAGCATGCACACCACTTGAAATTGTGCACTCTGACATTTGTGGTCCAATGCAGACATTAGCCATTGGTGGTTGCAAGTATTTTCTAACTTTTATTAATGACTACTCAAGAGAAATATGGGTATATCTTTTGAAACATAAATCTGATGCATTCAGTTATTTTCAACAGTTCAAGGCACTCGTGGAGAACCAGAGTGGACATCGCATCAAAATATTAAGGATCGACAGAGGAGGTGAATATGACTCAAATGAATTTCTAAATTTTTCAAGACCCATGGCATACAAAAACAATTCACTACACGGTATGCACCTCAGCAGAATGGTATTGCCAAAAGAAAGAACAGAACCATCATGGAGATGGCAAGCAGCATGCCAGCAGCCAAGCATTTGCCAAATGAGTATTGGGGTGAAGCAATCGCAACTGCCGTATACATTATGAATCGTTGTCCGACAAAGAGTGCGAAGAAAAATGTTCCCCAAGAAGCATGGACATATATGAATCATAGTGTTTTACATTTAAAATTTTTTGGTTGTATTGCATATGCTCATGTTCCAGATGAGCTGAGAAGGAATCTAGACAAGAAGGGACAAAAATGTATTTTTGTCGGCTATTCTGAAGACACAAAAGCATACAAGTTGTATGATCCTATCACAACGAAAGTGATAATCAGTCGATATGTTCAATTTGTCAAGAATGAATCTTGGGATGGAACCGTCGACATAAATGTCAAGATTGTGTTGAATGTCAACAATGATGATATGGAAGAGGAAGTGGTTCAAACACCACATGTAAGTCAACTGGTCGTAGCACCGTCGACTCCCATGACAACACGACATGGTTCAACACAAGGACCATTGACACAAGTAGCAACTCAAGCTACATCGACAAGCACATCAAGAGGACAACAGACTCCATCAAGCATTTCGTCGAGATTGACAGCTACAGAAACAGTGAAGACAAGAAGTCTGCATGAAATATATGAAGCGGGTACACCAAATTCATTCTCTCTCTTTGCACTATTTTGTCCTATATATGATCCACTGACATTTGAAGACGCTGTTGAAGAATAAGTATGGGTACAAGCCATGGATGAAGAAATACAATGCATTGAGAAGAACTAGACATGGGTATTGGTTGATGTACCAAAAGACAAAGATGTAATCAGTGAAATGGATTTACAAGACAAAGCAAGATGCTGATAGGAATGTGTAGAAGCATAAAGAAAGAATGTTAGCAAGAGGGTTCACACAACAACCTAACATAGACTTCAATGAAACGTTTGCACCTGTTGCACACATGGATACAGTCAGAACAGTCTTGGCCATTGTTGCACAAAACAAATGGCATGTTCATCAAATGGATGTCAAGTCGACATTCTTAAATGGCTATCTAGAAGAGGAAGTATATGTGGAACAACCACAAGGGTATGAATTTCTAGGTCAAGAAAATCAAGTGTATAGATTGAAAAAGGAACTCCATGGGTTGAAACAAGCTCCTAGAGCTTGGTACAATCAGATTGATTCCTATCTCACTGAAAATAGATTTCACAGAAGTGAAAGTGAACCGACATTGTACACCAAAGTTGATGATCAAGGTAAGATGTTGATTGTCTGCTTGTATGTAGATGATTTAATATTTATTGGTGATTATGACATAGCAAATTTTAAAGCAGTCATGGAAAGTGAATTTGAAATGACTGATCTGGGGCTTATGAAGTTTTTTCTGGGCATTGAAGTTCAACAGTCTGAAAGTGGTATTTTCATATCACAGACAAAGTATGCAAGTGAAGTTTTAAAAAGTTTTAACATGTCTAATTGCAAGACAGCCCCAACACTAGTAATAACAGGTTTAAAATTGAGCAAGGATGATGAAGGATCCATTGTCGATCCTACACTATTCAAAAGGCTTGTTGGAAGCCTTATGTATTTGACAGCAACAAGACCAGACATCATGTATGGAGTAAGTCTAATCACAAGGTCCATGGAGTCACCAAAATACTCACATTGGCAAGTAGGTAAAAGAATTCTGAGGTATGTAAGAGGCACAAAAGACCTTGGTATTATGTATTCAACCTCAAAAAATTTTAAACTCATTGGCTACACTGACAATGACAATGGAGGCAGCATAGATGAAAGGAAAAGCACATCTGGATACACATTTCATTTTGGTACATGTGTTGTTTCATGGGCTTCAAAGAAACAACCCATTGTAACTCTGTCTTCAGCTGAAGCAGAGTATGTTGCAGCGACAAGTGCTGCATGTCAAGCTGTCTGGATGAGGAGAGTCTTAAAATACTTGTCACAAAACCATCAAGAATCGACAACCATCTTCTACGACAATAATTCAGCAATAGCATTATCAAAGAATCATGTGTTTCATAAGAGAACTAAGCACATCGACACAAGGTTTCATTTCATAAGAGAGTTGGTGAACAACAAAGAAATTTGTTTGGAATTTTGCAGGTCTAAAGATCAACTTGCAAACATCTTTGCAAAACCATTGGCAAAGGAAACATTCCAGTATTTGCGTAGTTATCTTCGAATGACAAGTTCTACACAATGAACTCTGTCATAAAAAGAGCATGTCTAAGCTCTGAAACATTTTGTAAACTCTGTTTTTAAAAATCCCCATCTGCTCATAATTAAGGGGGAGTGTTGGAAAAAGTAATTACTCACAGATCCGTACCTGACTCTCAGCTGACTCTGTCAGAGTCTGTGTCAGCCAAGAACTTGTCGGTCAGTCTAACAAGAGGGAAGAGTCTAGGATTCGGCAATGTAATCTAGTCCAACTTATTTTTGAAGCTAAGTTTTTAGGTAGATAGTTATTACAGTCTTTAATGGTGAGTCAGTCGATTCATGAAGAAGCAATTTTCAGGTTGCCTATAAATAGAAGAAGAAAATTGTAAATCAGGTTAGACATAATAGCGAGACAGAGGAACTCGGGGTGAGAAAGGAGAGAAAGAGAAGTTGAAGCTCAAGATTCTGTGTAAGAGATTCAGTCGAAGAGCCGAAGCTCTGTAAAAGGATCAGTTGGTGAGCTAATAAGTCTAGACAAACAAGTTTGTAATATCTTTGTTATTTCTGCGTAGTTATATATATATGAAATAGTTTATAGTTGAATGCATGTTTATTTGGTCGCACATTATTTCTAGATTTACTTGTGTAAAAGTTCTTTACATTTACCAGTTAAGTGAAAGATCAACGAACCCATAAATTTCTCACCACCTGAAAGTTCCAGGTTTTACGGCACATTGGTAGACTCAAGTCTTCCTACATATTTGGTTATATTTTTTTATAAGTTCTTTGGATTTGTTAATGGGTCCATTTTTACTTCATCTTACTCACAGGTGAAAAGCATTGGTAATTTCTTAAGTCTGTTAGACTAAGAAAAATACTCTATAGATTTCGACCAAACCAAGTGAACCGACAAGGTCGGTTGAGTAAGCCGACTAGAGGTGGAAGAGGTCAATTGACTTAGAGGTCGAAGTTGGTAGAACCAACAAGTCGAAGTAAATCACTCCGATCAAAAGGCCGACCAAAGTTGATAGACTTGTCTAGTCGGGAGATAGACAAGTTTCACCCGACAAGTGAAAAAAAAGAAAAAGAGTTGGGTGTGAAAATATTTAATTTTTAATATTAACTAAGCAGTAAACTCAAGTTTAGTTAGCTTGGCTTTGGCTAACAATTCATCCGTGGATGGAAATTGCAAATTGATTCATGGATCTCCAAACTCCGGGGTTTACTTATGAGTAGATTATTGGATTTATACTGAGATAAAGTTTTTCCAAAAAAAAGAGTGCGAAAGCTTATTTTCTAAAAACTATGAAAAAAAAAAGTTTAAGAAAGCTCTATTCTCAAAAATTATGGAAAAAAATAAGGTTTAAAAAACATAACAAAGTTTGAGAAAACTTTTTCTCCAAAAATTATGGAAAAAAAAGAATAAGATTTGAGAAAGCTCACTTTCTAAAATTATGAAAAAGTTTGGCTAATGTGTTAAATAAATAGTTGATAACTTCATAAATAACTAAATTTATTTTATGTTTTAAATTTATTAAAAACTAAATTATGTGTTTTGAAATTAGTAACATACTCATAGAAGAGTAATATGAGTTTTTTTCTATAAATATATATTATTTTAACTAAATTATTTGTCTTAAAATTAGTAACATACTAGTAACATATTTATACAAATCAATAATATGGGTTTTTTCTATAAATATATATTATTTTTGCTATTTATTAAAATTTAAATAGTTTGATTGTAATGTATATATATATTAAAAGTAGATATATTTTGAAAAGTGTAATATATTATAAGAATATTTTCTACCTTTCAAATGAAAAAATTAAAATAATCTTTACTTCGTATTTTACTAGTAAATACCATATGACCAAGATGTTGCTGGTAGATCGAGCACTTGTACAAAATTCCTTTTGAGAACATTTGAAGCTCAGAGTTCATCTTTCTCATAGTACTTAGTGATCAGATTTAAAAGGTGGGTTTTAATTTCAATTGGAAGGGTATTTTTATTTGAGCCCTTCAGAAGAGCAAAATAAATAATTGTACTTCAATTGATAAGTATAAATTAAATCAATCTTTGCACCAAATATTGTTAATTCAATTTTTTACAATTTTAAACAATTAAGCACTTCTTAATGTCTACATGAAAAAATGATATATTTTCAATAAAACTTATTTTGAACACATTAAGTTGTCATATGTGTATCATTAATTTTACACTTGAGTATCATAAAAACTATTCTATTGTATTTTTTCTAGTTGGAGCACACTTCATTATACAAAAAAACTACATAGACTATGCCATAACCATATTGGGGCATTCACTTGCAATCCAAGCTTGAGAGATGTAAGAATGATAAGGATTGGGAGCCTAAGAAAAAACAATACACAACTAAAAAAAATTTAAAAAAATTCCTACATACCAAGCAAGTTAGCAAAGCTGGCATAATCAGGGGCATCGAATTTTTTTGTTCAATACTTGTCGTGAAAGCAAACATGTATGGAATGAAGGGGAAATGGAATCAAGCCTAAGTCAATTGAAACTCACTACATGTCTGAGTCTCAACAGTCTGCCTTTTAGATTGAACCAAAATACCAAAAGAAGTTTATTAATGGCTAGATTTGAGAAGTTCTAGGTGCGAGTAATTAAGGGCTCGAGGCTCTAAAATTTGTTGTGTTTCATACCAGTCCACGATTCACTGAATCAATAGTCATGGGTAGGAATTTAAGTTATTTAATAAAAACAACTAATGTGTATAACCTCTATGTTGAAACCGTTTTCCATGCTGATGTAGGCCACTACCCTCCTTATTGTCTTTCCAAAAGGCATGATAATGAGGAAGAATACCTAAAATTATGGACTTCACCTTCAAAGAATGTCTTCACATCCATATGGAGTGATAAGAAGATCACAACAATCCAACCTGTCAAATCTTAGTTGATAGTGTTAATTAAAGACTTATATGGTAAATTTAATATAAGACTTAATTATAGTTGTCTCTTATTCTATTTAATATAAGACTTACTTATAGTTGTCTCTTATTCTTTGCGTCAATTTGTATTATAAGGTGAGGATATGCATGCATAATAATCCTTAGTTATGACCATGAGATGAGGATTTAAAGAGAAGAGGATGAAAAGACAAGTAATTTTTACATGTATTTTGGTGATGGAGGGAGATTACATCATGATCACACCACCCATCAAATTGAAGACTATTCTTGAGGAAACAATTGTTTTTTTCATTTCATTAATAACCATTATTTCTCCATATCGTGTGCCCAATGACACGTCTCTATAGCAATGCATAAATCGACCTCTCCACAGTTTGTGATCATAGCTACATGCCATTATTTGTATTTGCTTATAGTTGTCATGAATCCATGATATTCATGCAAGAAATGAATTATTGCAGAGGAGGACTTATCAAATCGGCCTTTTTAATTTCATTTTTACGAAAAAAGAGTGGATGTTGGTATCGAGGTTCACATAGATAGTAGGCATAAAGTTTTGATCTTGTTTCGGGCCTAGTAGTAGACTAGTAGTTGGTATTTTTTGTTATAGTCGTAAATGTTGACACATTGTCACAATTTAGATTGCAGCCCCACTCATATGGTAGTAAGAGTCACATCTCGATGACTAGTGCCTTGTAGTCATTAAGCAGTGAGTGCATAACACGAATGAGTGAGTCATTATAATTTATCATATTTTCAATATTTTGAATGATGAGTTGAACTTTATAGCCTAAGAATTTCAACATATTGAAAAATTCATTATAATTTATCATATTTCCAATATTTTGAATGATGAGTTGAACTTTATAGCATAGGAATTTCAACATATTGAAAAATTTATTTGGATGGGTAATTTCAAATGTTTCCCTTCTTTTGAAATGTTGATATAAATTATGCCCCTCTTTGATTGGAAAGGTAAAATTCAGATTTTAAATTTTTTTTAAAGGCAATTTTAACTTTCTGAAAGGGCTAGACCCCTGAAGGGTTTAATTGTGAACGCTGTATGCCTATGAGGCAGTGGCAATCATTTCTAAATAAAAATAATTCAACTTCCGGGAGGTATTTAAACTCTGGAGTAGAGATATGAAGACAAACGCATACAGAAATAGGCAACTTACAAAAACGTATATAAAGACAATACAGAGATCATGTCTTTCACACTTGGAATGACAAATTCTGGTTTTATTTAAAATCCATATGCAACCTGCAATATATAAAGGAAAACGAAGTCAAAAGATACAATTATCAATTCTGCTCTCAGAAAGTGGCCTTGTTGAGCGTCGTAAGCGCGACAGAGGAGGACGACTGGTCTATGGTATACGAATCGTATCGCAGAAAGAAGTGCGCAACAAACAGACGAGCCACCATAACAACAATGTCCTTCCCCGCACACTGCTTGTTATCAGCCGATGTTTCATCTGTTTCCCGGCCATTAGACCAGAGAACATGCTTCAGCATCTTTTCCCCTTCTTGACCCATGAATCTACGGGGAACAAACTCATCCGCTCTTTCGAACAGCTTGGGATCCTTGGTTGCAAAAGGTTGGTACCCGCCCAGCAACTCGCCCTTCTTCACCCCATAAAACCCGTCGTGGGATTCCACAACCAAATCCGTCTTGGCTCTCGCGTACTGCAAAGGCACAGGTGGGTCTATCCTCAGCACCTCATATACAGTGGACCGGACCAGTGCCATGCTCTCTAGAGCCCTACCGTTGAGTCCCCCCTCTGACCGAACGGCTCCCCGGACCTCTTCTGCGAGATCCATCTGCAGTTGGCTTTCCGCGCCGGCGATGTATCTGATGATACTGGGGAACATAATTAACATACCCCCAAAGGCGTTGAAGGAGATGTTAAACAGGAGATCATGGCAGGCTTCCTTCCTCTTCACTCCGAATTCTTTCTCGGCCATGTCCAGCGCTGGAGCTGCATGCGTCCACAGGAAATTAAAGAGCTTTTCGTAAGAGCCAGAGACGAGCCAGAAGGGCAGAGGTATTGTATGGATGGTGAGCTCATCCACGATCTTTGGAAGGAAGCCCGAACTCGCTATAGGAGCGAGCTGAGGCGCAAGCCACTTGGTAACATACGAAGGACCCTCGGTTCCGAGGCCCTGAGTCACCGGGTCCGCGCCGATTATCGACCGGCACAGGAAATTGAATATCAATTGCTCGATCTGGTCGGCGAAAGATGCCTTCCCGCTTCTCGCCATTTCTGTTTCGACGGCGGTGCTGAGCTCGTCGAACGCCCGGGAAAACTCGGGGAAATATTTGTCTCGACTTTTGTTGAGCACCTGGAAGCAAAATCTCTTGAGCTTGTTGTGATTCTCCTCGGAAGGATCCAGATAGACAGCCACCCGGTAGCCTCCGGTGAAATCAGTAGTGGGCATGTAAGCGCCAGTGAGCACATTCTTCTTCTCTACTTTGCTGAGATCGTAGAGCACGGGAAAGCTCTTGCCGTCCAGCAACATTATCACTCGTGAGTCCCACAGGAAGGGCGGACCAGGCGGCATATTGACCTTCAAGACCGTGCTCTTGTATTTGTCTATGCGGTTCTTGAAGAATTTGTCGACTCCTTGGAAGTACTCGAAACGATCAGCAATGGCACCCAACAGAGGAGGACCATAACTTCCAGGGATCTCCTTCACAGGAATCCCTGTTGAGACCATGTTTGCCAACACCATCATCCTATCTTGTCCACTTGATTGCAAGTAAACTGATCGTTATGGACTTGGATGGACGGGCGTGCCTTTAACATCATAAACAGAGAGGATGGTTAAATGGACCGGTGAAAAAGTCGAAAGGCATTTTTAGACCTAAACGTGTATTATACAGATTTTTTTAATTACTGAAGTCTTAGAATGGAAATTCGATCTTTTACGTTACGTTTGTTAAAATTGAAGTATACACATTACAAATTCTTATTTTCAAAATTGATTTTCCACATTATCCGACTTCATAAGATATTAAAAAGAAAATGATGCTGCAGCGTGCATCACGTGGACTTGAATTATTGTCATAATAGTTTTGACCAATTGCTGTCCATGAACATGGACAGCGCACAATATACCAAAGAATGACATGGAAGCAACTAAGACATGTTTGCTGTATCATGTGGGGGCAGAGCCCAACTAGCCATGAACATGGACAGCGCACAATGTACCAAAGAATCACATAAAATCAGGCCAAAAAATTCAATTTTTTTGTGTATGTAAATAAAATTTTAATGACGGTTTCAAGTTTTTAGTGACTATCATTTGATGGTTTAACCAATTTTTTTTTGACGGTTTAACCAATTTTGCTGACTGTCCATTTATTTTTAATATTATATATAAATGTGAATAAAATAAAATTTTATTTTATATATAAATATGAGTAAAATATTTATATAGAAATTTACTAATTAAATAAATTATAAAATTATAAAGATTCTTATTAAAAAAATTTGAAGGCTCAGAGCTGAAAACTAATAATATAATTAGAAACACAAAATATAAATAAATACAATACACATATACTGGAAGTAGAGAAGTCTAGCATTTATGTGTTCCTCAATTAACTAGAAATTAGGAGCAGTCAGAGGTGACCCAACACAATGCCAATCACTGTTAGCTAAGTTTTAGTAGTTAACATATGTATTAAAAAAATGAAAAAAAATGTTATGTGGAAGGTAAAATTCCAGGCATTCATGAAATATCAATATGTTTTTTTTGGTACCCATAATTTGGCAGACTAGCGGACAACGTATAGACATAGTATACCGAAGAATTACATGGAAATAAGAATTCCAATAAATTCATTGATACCAATAATTGCAGGTATTGTTGACATGTAATTTGACGTTTATGAATTTAGATCATCTGTCAAAATTTTTAATACCTATGTTAACTACTAAAACTTAGCTAACAATCATTGGTCATCGTGCTGGGTCAGCTCTTGGGTTGCTCCTAATTTTAATCAAGGAACACATAAATGCTAGACTTATTTATTTCTGTGTATGTGTAAATTTTAAAATTTACTTAATTAGTAAATTTCTATAGAAATATTTACTCATATTTATATATAATATAAAAAAATATTTTATTCACACTTATATATAATATTAAAAATAAATTGACATTCAGCAAAAATTAGTTAAACCGTCAAATGATAAGCATTAAAAACTTGAAACCTTCATTAAAAATTTATTGCCAGGCAGAAGAAAAAGGCCTGGTGGCGTGTCGTCTTTTATCACCTCTTCCATTGCTCTAAAAGGCAGCACGAAAGTGATCTTTTAATCTAGTGACAACGGTTTTCAAGGCATTTAGCACCAAAGATTTAAATGCTATACTTGATTTAGTTTTTTACATATTTTATACTAAGTAAGAGGATTAATGGTTTATTTATTATTTATGAAATACTCGGTGTGATAAATTAGCTAGTGAAAGTTGTTTTCATGAAATATTAGAATGTTAACTTATTAATTATATATATATATTTTATTTACTAAAAATATATTATAATATATTTTTATAAACTTGAAATGTAATTATTTGTTTTAATAAATTTGAATGGAATTAATAATTAAAATAACTCTTTTCTCTTTTAAGATTATAGGTTCAAATTTACAAAGACTAAGGTTTATATACTTTTTAAAAGAGAGACGGTGAAGAAGCCATTAGGTGGGTTAATATGAAGTCACTTGTTATAAAGGAGGTTAGAAGATAAAATTTTACCTAGTTTACCTATAAAAAGAAAAGAAAAAAATATAGTGTGTCCACAAACCGTGTAGACATCATTTGACGCCAACACTATATAGATTCATATATCAATGACACATTATTTCATTATGATAAAAGTCAAACAAAAAACATTAATAATTTATGAAACAAACATAATAAGATATTGAATAAAGTTTTTAATTTAACAACATATACAATAGGAAAGAGATAATGAAATTAATTTGATTATGATAAAGTAAAAAAAAAATAGCATAAAAAAATTTATGAAACAAATATGATATATAATAACGAATTTATTTTAACAATATAATATATAAAATAGGAAAGAAATTAACAAATTAGAACAAAAGAATAATAAATAGAAAAATTAAATTTATTTAATTTAAAATAATTTAAACAACAATTTTTTTTAAATAAAATGGATTGAAAAGAAAAACTTTAAAGTAAAAAGTTAAAAAAAGAAATATCAAAATTTTTCAATATCTTTGCAAAATATGTTACAGAATGCTAAAGTATATTTAAAATATAAAAGAAAAATACTTATTTGAGTAGATTAAGAATAATGAATTTTTTTTAAATGTTTTAAAGGTTATTAATTAAAGAATAATTAATAATACAAGGAAATGTATGATGTGTGTGAATTTATAGGATTTATTGCATCTACAAATTTTCATAAATTTATCATGTGAGTTTGGATGTTGGCTAGATAAGATATCTTTTTACTAATGTTGTGAAGGGGAATTAACAAATGGTATAAACAAAAATGGATATAGTCTATTTTTAAATTAAATTGATATTTTGAATTACATGGAATCATTTATAAAAGATGAAAAAAACTAAAATCCAAGGCATGTTTCACTATCAAAATTAACACATTTATGATGGCCAAGATACTAATAACCTAAAAACCTTTAGTTGATAATAACAAGGTGGCCAAGTGTATGAGATCTATGGATTTTTCACTACAAAGACAAACAATTAACTCAATTGAAGTTGTTAAATTTATATCTCATTCCAAACTAGTGTAATGATAGTCCATTGAAGCAAATGCCCTTTTGAATCAAATGTGAAGGATTTGAATGATCACTTGGAGAACTTAAGCATTCAAACAAGATCTAGTAATGTGACAAGGACCATTAATTGACATCTAACTTGTCAAAAAAGCGGTTGAAAACCATTGGGAGAGTTCAAAGTTTAACATTTGAAACCTCTTGGGGTCTCTCGATGTGTCTTCGATATTTAAATCCTAGAAAGGTTTCAAGGACTTCCAAAATGGTTGGTTTAAACCTATGCACTTTTGGGGATCAAATTAACTAAATATGCAACGAATTCAATGATGCTTGACATTTTGAAGTTTTCCATTGCTATAAAACATTCCCTTTATTTTTTACTCTGAAAAATTCAGAGAAAGATGAATCAATCCACATGTATTTAGTCATTGATATGCACTTTTGGGGATCAAATTAAATAAATATGCAACGAATTCAATGATGCTTGACATTTTGAAGTTTTCCATTGCTATAAAACATTCCCTTTATTTTTACTATGAAAATTTCAGAGAAAGATGAATCAATCCACATGTATTTAGTCAATGAGATTCAAAAGAACGTTCCGCGGCTTCAAAAACTTTAGAGAAAACTAAATACTTGAAGTTTTGATTTACCCGAAGACTAGGCAAATGTGAACTTACAAAATCTCTTAATGTCTTTTGAAGGTGGTTGGAAGTTTCGAGAATGTCAAATTACCCCATGGGTTTCAATAAAACTTGCACCTACAACTTTCAATTCATCTCCGAAGATACTTAAAGAGTGAACTAGAAAATGAATAAACAAAATGCAAAATGCTTCGAATGATTTCAAGGGATTTTCATTGTTTCGAACTTTTGAAAGTATTGAAGTTTTTAAGAACCTTTCCAATGTAAATCTTGGGAAGCGCCCAAAACAAATATTGGAGGAGGATTGAAAGGTTGAAAGAACATAAATTGAAAGCAATTCTAGAAGCTTATTCAAGAATAAATTTAGGAAAATCCATGAATCATTTCAAGGAGCTATAGCAATTCTTTGAAAAAGTACAAAAACAAATAATTAAGGTGAATTGCAAAGGATTCTTGGAAAAGGGGTGAGCTTAACCAAAATGTTGGTAAAATATCAAGTACTTTCTTTAGCAAAATTATGACTAAAAAGCAAAAAAACATCATAAAAGAACTAATTTCTTAACATCTTAAAAAGCCAAGTTTCAAAAAATAATCAATAGAGTGTAACTAGGCCAACTTCATAAGTCTAAAATGGAGGGGTCCCCAATTTTTCTTCTAAAGATTTGCAGATATTTTTTTAGAGCTCCACAACATGTGGGGGTTAAAACTATAAGTTCTACATCCACATAATTCTTTACCTCAATTTGAGAACATCTTCTAAATTAGGATCTCCCCACACTTCCCTCCTACTTACGGTGAGATTTAAGTCTCCAACCCCATAGTTTAACAGTAGGGGTATACATCATTTGAGATTTAAGTCTCCAACCCCATAGTTTAACAGTAGGGGTATACATCATTTGAGATTTTCTCTAATGTTTCTTTGTGTTATGTTATGCTCCATATAAATTCTCCAAAGTTTGGTCATGATTAAGGTCTTTCATAATAAGAGAGAAAATAATAATAGATTATAAAAGTGACTCCTATAAGAGTAGTTTTGGGCACCAAATTTCAAGATCTTCCTTTAGCATCATATATTACAAAATTCTATTTGTTTATTATATTACCACTATTGCCAAATCATGTATAACTCATATAATGTAGCCAGAATACAATTTCATTTAGATTTTCTCTCTTAAAACCTAATGCTCAATGTTTCTAAATTTTCCCTACTATTTTGACAAGCATAGACAAAAAGAAACATGCCAATATATAAAATTAAACTACATAAAGTGATAACAAAACTCCACTTTCAACAACCCTACATGCTATTGTTCATACAAAGCTATTTTTTATTAATTAAAAATAAACTAATTAACTTTCAATTATAATAACAATATAAAAATGTAATTGTTTTACAATATCCTAAACATATAATCTTTAACATTATATTTACATACTCTTTCTCCTTAATTATTTTAATTATTTTATTACTTTTTATTTAAAAATAATAATTTTCAAATTTTACAATAATTCTAAATATTTAAAACACATTATTCTCCAAGGCTCAACCTTATCTGCACATGATTCTCTACCCTATCTTTTCTCACAAGTTTACAAAATTTATAATTATTTAACTTATCTTTTATCACAAGTTAAGAAATTTTCTTAATTTTATTTTTTGGAAATAGAAAATTTGTTAACACTGCTCATGCTTTAGACCTTAGGTGTTCCTTATCTACTTTATCTTGTCTTAGAGGATGTCAGTATTGGTTTGTTTGCTGTCATGAACTGGCACATTATTAAAAAAATAAAAAGGGCAAATAAAGGCTGAAGATTGTGTTGGTCTCTTAATGATATCTGAATGGACCCCTGAGTAAATAAACATGATAATATTAACTTTTAATTATAATAACTTTCAATCTTATCTCCAAATGATTCTCTACCTTGTCTTTTCAATTATAATAATATTAACTTTCAACCTTATCTGCACATGATTCTCTACCCTATCTTTTCAATTATAATAATATTAACTTTCAACCTTATCTGCACATATTCTCTACCCTATCTTTTCTCACAAGTTTACAAAATTTATAATTATTTAACTTATCTCTTATCACAAGTTTATAAATTTTGTTAATTTTATTTTTTTGGAAATAAAAAATTTGTTAATACTGCTCATGCTTTATACCTTTGGTGTTCCTTATCTACTTTATCTTGTCTTAGAGAATGTCAGTATTGGTCTGTTTGCTGTCATGAACGTGCACATTATTAAAAAAATAAAAGGGGCAAATGAAGGCCGAAGACTGTGTTGGTCTCTTAATGATATCTGAATGGACCCTTGGGTAAATAAACGTGATAATATTAAGAAAGCAATGAAGAAACGCTTGCGCACATGATCTACAAATAGTGTAACAATGTCCATTGGAATTTGGAAGTACCCATATCGTTGACAAATTCTGTAGCCGCTACATCGGGCGAAACCCAAGTAGCGAGTAATAAGCGTAGAGAAGAAAATGGATGCAGCGTCGATTCTGTTGGGCATTCCCAGTTCGACTCTGAGCTGTGTAGGTAGCTACAGACTAAACCAAGTTGGTTTTTGCCATTTCCATGCTTCCCCTCGTAGCCTTTCATGGACGAGCCATGCACAATTCTCAGACGATTTCAAGCACATGCCTTCGAAGCAGAGGAAAGGCAATTTCCGAAGCTTTGCCTTCAACATAAAAGAAATCTTTACGAAACATAGCACTTCTGAAGAGGGCGTTGATCAAACAATTCATGGAGAAGTGATACTACAGAAAGTATCTCTTTTCAAGATCACGGATTACGCTGCAACTATTGCGGATGAAGCATCTGAGTTGACGGGCAACAGAGTTTACCTCCAGCTGGTCAGCGCCCAGAAGGCTGATCCAGGTAAATCAGTTAATGAATTTATGTTTCCTCAGTTTTTTTATGTCGTTTTAGACTAGCATGAATCAATCTAACCCTAACACTATCCATTATTTTTGCCCATTTTTGTAATTTAGATATAAGTCTGTCTCTGTTATTAGATAAAATCTAGTGATGGACTACTATTGTAGACTAAACAATCTCAACGCGTCTATTATTACATGCTTCTCTGTAAATCTGTAATATCTAGATAAACTTCAAGCTGCAATATATTAGATTCAGATTTGTGACAATATTGCAATATTGTTTGTGGCAGAAACGGGACTGGGTAAAACTGTTGGTGAACCAAGTGTTTTAAAGTGGAACCCCTTAGATGGACCCGCGGCTGGTGATACACACTATGAGATCACATTCAAGTGGAAGACTAGTCTGGGAGTTCCGGGAGCATTCCTGATAAAGAACATGCATTCACGAGAGTTCTTTCTCAAATCTTTAACTCTTGATATTCCTGATCAAGGTAAACTACGTTTCAAGTGCAACTCCTGGGTAGCACCCTATCATGTTAACAAAACCGATCGTATTTTCTTCGCTAATAAGGTACGGCCTATTATGCTTTTCTGCTTCATTTTAACGTTTTATAGCTCAAGGTCTCCAATACAGTCAAACAGAGATGATTAATACTGAGTGTGTCCATAACCAGAGCTACCTGCCCGATGAAACACCAATAGGCCTCCAAAAACTGAGGGAACAAGATATGGTGGAACTACGAGGAAATGGAACGGGAGAGAGGAAAGTATCGGATCGGATATACGACTATGACGTTTACAATGATATTGGGGAACCTGAAACTAATCCAGACCTGGCCAGGCCAGTCTTGGGTGGATCCAAGGAATTCCCATATCCAAGAAGATGTAGGACGGGCCGTCCACCGAGTAAAACAGGTATAAAATTTAGACCTAGTCCTGTTCATTGTTGCCATTATTTTGCTATGTGCGTTCTAGTAATTATAAAATCTGTACGCAGATCCCAAATGTGAAAGCCGGGTCAGTTTTCCAAACGTGAACTATATTCCCCCGGACGAAAGGTTTCCTCATACAGATTTCTCGGATTTCGGAGGTCACACCCTGATTGCTTTTGCAAACATGATTGCACCTACCATTGCTGATGCATTTGAAGCCGCGTTCGAAACGTTCGAACAAATCGAACACCTCTACGTTCGGGGTTTTCAAAGTCCATTTAATTCCAAGAAGAGCCTTAGTCAGCACCGGAGTCCCCTTCAGATTGTGCAAAGAATGCTGGAATCGGTCGAAGACAATCCACTGATCAACTTTTTGCGCCCACAAGTCCTGGCAGGTGAGACTGTAATTTTGTTCTACAGTAAATTCAATTCCTTAATACTGGGATTCAGAAATCAATGTTTGAAATGAATATTGCCTGTTACAGTCAATGAACTCGCGTGGAAGACCGATAGAGAATTTGCACGCCAGGCGCTCGCGGGCGTGAATCCGTTGATGATTCAGAGTTTACAGGTAGCAGAATTGCTCTGTAAATAAATCCTGTACCCTATTCATGAAGTCAAAGAAATCCCTGAAACTAATAGTATAATAGTATAGAATCTATTGCCCGATTTTCAATTGACACATCTTAAAGTGGGATTTAATCGGGGTGAGAGATTTAGATTTAAACACGTAATCTTTTGATGCATCGCCTTCTACAGGGCTCGATACCCCACTGCAATGAACAGGCACACATTCTGATTTATTATAACTCAAATAATCCAAAGGATAAAATCAAAAAATAGAATAATAGTTTGACAGTCTTATAAAATTGATCTTTCACATCTTATGTTTACGTATGACAGACATTTCCACCATCCAGCAGCTTGGACCCAGATCTGTACGGCCCGCAGAAGAGTATGATTACCGAACAACACATCGAAAAGTTCGTCGATGGTCTGTCCGTGTCGCAGGTTTGCCCACAGTTTTTCCTATTCCCTTCTTTATATGTTTTTAAAATGGATATTGAAACAATTGAGATAAGATATCTTAGTATATGTATATAAAAAATTCAATTATATAACTTTTCTATATGATAATATGAGGTGTAAAAATAAATAATTATATAGCTTTTCTATTTCACAATTATAAAGTAAAATTATCTATAAATTTATTAGACTTATTATTGTTTCCAATTTAACCTATATAAAAAAATGTAAGTATGTAAATTATTTATAAATCTATTAAACTTATTATTATTTAACAAATTATTTATAAATTTATAAAACTTATTATTATTTAGAAAATGGTTTATAAATTTATTAATCTTATTATTGTTTAGAATTTATTAATGGGAGTAACGGATTTAACCTATATAAAAAAATGTAAGTATGTAAATTATTTATAAATCTATTAAACTTATTATTATTTAACAAATTATTTATAAATTTATAAAACTTATTATTATTTAGAAAATGGTTTATAAATTTATTAATCTTATTATTGTTTAGAATTTATTAATGGGAGTAAGGGATTTAAAAAATAAAAGTGCAAATCTATTGTGATATAGATAAAGGAAGAATTTTATTATTATTGAGATATTTTTATTTGTGATTTTTTTTTTCAATATTATTTGATTATTGGTTTTTTTAGTGTTATTATATAAATCTAAAAGGTAAGTTTGAAAACTAAATATTTGTATATAACTTTTGATTGCCTTCACCATTTATCCAGAAAACTATATGGTGCACTAGAGGAGAGCCTCTTTTACAATGTTATTAATAGAAATCAAGAATTTCATTAAGTTTAGCTTTTCTCCCAATAGTCCTTACAAACTCGACAACCGTCATCGGCATCCTCCAACTCTAGAGTTAAATTCAAATCATCAGGAAGAAAAACCCTGAACATGAATTTGTTCTCCTCGGGCTCAGGCTTGGGTTTCTTCTTAGGAAGAACTCCAAGGTAGCCCTCATTGTTGCCTCTTTTCCTCCTGGTAGAAGAATCTTCCATCTTGGACACAAGAAACGGAAAACCGCAGAGGGAATACTATGTTCTTCTATCGCAAGGCTTGCCTACACTTAAAATTTGCAAGAATTAATGCATGCAACGGGATTTCGTTAGTTTATACAAAGAATGTTATGGCCGTGTTCTATGTCTCAGTGATTACTCAAAGCAAGTATGCATGCACAACTCAAGACAAGATCCGATGTTCCACCATTGCTACAAAGCTCCGCTCAGTAGCCTCAAAACCACTCCCAACAAACAACAACAGTATTCCAACAAACATTCGGGCTTCAAACTCCAATAATTCAAGTCCGGGAGGTTCATGCAGCAAGATATAGGAGGAACCTTGAAAACTGGAAGCAAAAAGCTGCCTTCATTATCAAAGAAAAACTAGTTCAGGAATGTACGAAAAGAACCTGATGGACTATTTCGGGAAATTGCAGACAGAACGAGAGCAACCGAGTGACAAACCTTAACCAGCAATGCCGAACAAGAATTTGTACCATTAAATGCCCCTTGAACATGACACTTAATTAGCAGGTGCTATCAAGCTAGGACAGGAATAAGTGAATGAGCATTTGCACCATTAAAAGCCCTTTGAACATGACACTAAGCTAACAAGTGGCAGCAAGCTAGGACGGAAATAAATAAATGATTGAGAGGATCAATGTAGTCAAAATTAATGCTATTCTTGATAAAACTGTGTATCGCACTCCTTACCACCATTATAGCGACGCACGAAGCTGCCGAAATGATGACAACATAGGGTAGAAATGATGACCGCATGGAGTAAGCTAGCTGTGGAGCAATCCTCCCTCATTGGACGGAGGAGGAGCAAAGTTAGCGTTGACTTTGCTCCTCCTCCCTCGGATGGAGGGAGTTTTGCTCCACAGCTAGCTCACTCCATGACCGCATAGCGTCGTCTCCTTATGGTGCACCGAATTCAAGGTTTGCCTCATTGTTTTATAACCAATTAGATGCTAGATAATAATAAAAATTAAAACTTAATTTAATAAATAAAATTTATGGTTAAAAAATATTGAAAGATATGGTCAAATTAATCGGATAGAACAAATATATCTTGCTACCGCAGATCAAATAATTATCAAATAATCTTAATGGACAACAATTCCTCACAAAGAAATGATGCCTTTGCTCATGTTACACAGAGGAGATATCTCAATGCTCTACACACCTCACCCAAAACCTATAGTAGCATAAATTCACTCCATCTTAGTCCTTGGTATAATAGGAACTGGCACATGGAAATGTTGATTAAGGAATGTATCGCAATAGGTTGGACAACATTCCTTGTGAGTTAACTAGAAGATATGTTGTCTTTTTTCCAGAAAACGATACCGAGTATTGGATGGGATTGTGCAGCTGTCACGTGGTTCTCTGTGATCAAAAGTCTCGAGTGAACCCATGGATCATGGAAAGAACCTAAGCAAGGAGGGAAAAATGGGGGTATGGGTATATACATCTTCTTACGATGGCTAAAGAGAAATCTGCATCTGTCCACCCCAGAATATTGGTTTACAACTAGTAGTCCTATAGAACTGCTTAGAAATCCTCCCCAAAGTAAGCAAGTAATTAGAAACTCACAAGCCAACGAAGTCGTATTAAATGAAAAATATTAATTGGGATCTCGAAATGTGAAATATTAAATGAGGTAATTTTTACTAGCCTCAGAATATTGGTTTACAACGAGTAGTGCTATAGAACCATTTAGAAAGCTTCCCCAAAATAAGCAAGTAATTAGAAACTGAGAAGTGAATGAAGCCTTATTAAATGAGGAATATTAATTGGGATGTGGAAATATGAAAGCATTATAGCAACATTGTTGATATCACCACGCTGTCAGGTTGTGGGGCACACAAACCCAAGGCAACGTCATCTCGCTAGACCAATAATAAGTTTAAAAAATAGATATTTAAGAAATAAAAAATACGAAACCTTAATTTAAATTCTATGTTTTTTTAAAGCAATACAAATTGCTCCAAATAATCTTCCTGTGCCATTCATATATATCCTCTTGTTAGGGACATAACAATTGAGATAAGATATCTTGGTATATGTATATAAAAAATTCAATTATATAACTTTTCTATATGATAATATGAGGTATAAAAAAAATAAGTATATAGCTTTTCTATTTCACAATTATAAAGTAAAATTATCTATAAATTTGTTAGACTTATTATTGTTTCCAATTTAAGCTATATAAAAAATGTAAGTATGTAAATTATTTATAAACTTATTAAACTTATTATTATTTAGAATTTATTAATGGGAGTAAGAGATTTAAAAAATAAAACTGCAAATCTATTGTGATATAGATAAAGGGAAGAATTTTATTATTATTGAGATATTTTTATTTGTGATTTTTTTTTCAATATTATTTGATTATTAAGTTTTTTTAGTGTCATTATATAAATCTAAAAGGTAAGTTTCAAAACTAAATATTTTTATATAACTTTTGATTGCCTTCACCATTTATCCATAAAACTATATGGGGCACTAGAGGAGAGTGTGTTTTACAATGTTATATATAGAAATCAAGAATTTCATTAAGTTTAGCCCCTAAAGTGTTGTAGCCACACATAACTTTTTTCTTTCAAGGTTTTCATACTTAAATAATTAATAATAATAAAAATAATGCATAATTTGAAAAAATAGTGTTCCAGTAGTACCATATGTCATTTATATAAATAGTTTATCAAAAAATGACATAAAGCTTATTCAATTGCCTAGCTTTTGTCTTTTTACTTTATCTTCAAATCTGTTAGGGAAGCACCTCAAATTGTCACCTAAAATTAAAGGTTCCATATTTTTCACTATTATGTAGCATATAAGATGCCTTTAAAGAAGTCCATGATTGTGTATCACCTCTACTTTAATTTAAAATTTAAGAAACTTTATATTTATATTTTTGTTTATATTTGAATGTATAGCTTAAAAAATTACAGTATCTTGATAAAAAGAAAGTTGTAATGATTTAATTCTTCAGTTATATTTGAACTTATAATTAAAAAAACGTAAATTATTAATTATTTGATTTTTTAATTTTTTTCTTATATTTGATTTTATAATTAAAAAAATATTTAATTACCTAAATAAAAAGTTGTAATTACTATGATTATATATAATTTGTTAATTTAATTTTATTATTGTGTTTGTAACTTATAGTGTCATGTTTTATTTATGATTTGATTATTATTATTGTTATGAATTTTTAAATAGTTATGTTTCATAAAGATATATATCCTAGAATTTTTTTATAAAGCCTAATTTTTTTTTAATGAAATATAAGATTATAGGCCAACTCCATGAAGTAGAGGAACTCATTTAAGTCTATCTCTAGAAGTCACTTTATTTTAAATGAATAAAATGATTTTTTTCTAGTGAAAAAAAACATATCTTAGAATTTTGGGGTGGACTATCATTTATACTATTTCATCTATGGACGAGAATGAGACAAATGTATTGTCCAGATTGATTCAATGAGTGTCCTCCAAAATTGATAATTAACAAATTTTAAAAAAAATAGCTTAGTAAACATGAACACATGATAGTTGGAAAAATTAAACGTCAACTTGAAATGATTATATAACTATTTGCTTAACTTTAACTAGCATAACAGTTATATTGGATAACTATTAACTTAACTATTGGATACAACTATTAAATTAACTATTAGATAACTACTATCTTAACTCAAATAGTAATACAAATATTAAATTAAATTTAGATTAATGTGGTAATTAAAAAGTAATAACAAAAACTTATTAGATGAATGTGTAGTTGGAGTCTTTACTTTATCTCTTAGCTTGAAAAATCAAACCTCATTGCACTGAAATCATGGAATGACATATAACATCATGATAACATATAACATCATGATAACAATAAGTTAAATAATATTCTTTAAGAATAATAGAATCAATACAATCTAAAACTATATGTTAAAAATTTATTATAAATTTTAATATACCAATTATATACCTCTCTTATTATTTTAAGCATATTAATCTTATTTCAAACATATTAATAAGTTGTTATTCTTATAAACTCATTATGATGTTTATCTATTATTTTTTTAGTTTTAAAGTAACGAAAACGAAAAGGCATATGGTGTTTTTAGGCAAAGTATATCTTCAATAAAAATCTTTTGATATAATAGATCCTTTAAAATGGTACAGGCAGTTGCGTCAAGAAGGCTTTTTATTTTGGACTACTATGATGCGTACATGCTGTATGCCGTGCGGATCAATAACCTATCCGACGAGATTAAAACATACGCCAGTCGCACACTTTTCTTCCTCACAAACGACGGAGAGCTGAAGCCAGTGGCCATTGAATTGTGTTTGCCTCCTACTGCGGATCACAAAGCTGTTAGAAGCGTCTACACTCCTGCCGAGGATGGAACAGAACAAGGAGCGTTATGGCGACTGGCAAGAGCCCATGCCCGTGTCAACGATTCCGGTTACCATCAACTGATCAGCCATTGGTAAACCATCTTCAAATTACATTAACCCTAATCCATTACACACCTGTAAATTACATTAACCCTAATCCATTCCACACCTGTAGAACTATTGTTCTGTATTTGAGTTTTTATTTTGTGGATTGATTGCAGGCTGAGAACTCACGCAGTTATGGAACCATTCATTATAGCCACTCACAGACAGCTGAGCACAATGCATCCTCTGTACAAATTACTGAAACCTCATTATCTTAATACAATGGATATCAACCAAGCTGCCCGTCAGAGCTTAATAAATGCAAATGGAGTTATCGAACTTGGCTTTACTCCGGCCAAATATTCCACCGAGATGTCATCGAAGATATACAAAGAATGGAAATTTAACCAGCAAGGATTGCCCGCCGATCTTCTTAAAAGGTCAGTTTTGAATGACTAAAACGCTGGGTTTTGTTAATTCTTTATATAATTGCATGACCTACAATTTTACATATGAATTCTGTATTATATATGCAGGGGGATGGCCGTGAGAGACCCAACAGCACCCTATGGCCTAAGGCTTCTGATCGAAGACTACCCGTATGCTGTAGATGGCCTGGAAATATGGTTTGCTTTGAGAGAGTGGATTTCGGACTACTTGTCTTTGTATTACAAGGACGATGCCTCAATAAAAAATGACAAAGAATTGCAAGCTTGGTGGAATGAGATTGTAAACGTTGGGCATGGAGATCTCAAGGACGATGCGAGCAGATGGTTCAAAATGGAGACAAAGGAAGAAGTTATTGAAGCAGTTACCACTATCATCTGGATTGCATCCGCTCATCATGCAGCTGTAAACTTCGGGCAGTATTCATATGGAGGATACATGCCAAATCTTCCCACCATGAGCAGACGCCTCATTCCAGAGAAAGGATCTGAAGAATACTCTGAGATGCTGAGGGATGTAGATGCATATTTCCTTAGAATCGTGTCTACTCCGAGACAAGCCACCCTTATCATGGCTGTTTTGGAGATCTTGTCACAGCACGCCAAGCACGAAGTATATTTGGGGCAAATACATGGATCCACACCAGATTGGGTCGATGACAGTGGAGTAGAAGAAGCATTCAATCGATTTTCATCGAGGTTAGTGCAATTGGAGAAGGATGTGATAGCCAGAAACAATAATCCCAATCTGAAGAACAGGCACGGGCCTGCTCAAGTTCCTTACACCTTGCTGTATCCCAACACAAGTGATCTATCCGAAACTGGTGGCCCTAATGTTCATGGCGTCCCCAACAGCATTTCAATCTAATCCATCTATAATATAATGTAAAACTCTGCAGGTTTTCAATAAATCGTAAGTCTCTACTTATACCAATGCAAACGGCAATTGGTCATAGATAAGTTTCCACTGTCTGTTCAATGGTTATTTATTAGTGTCTGGCCAGAAGTCCCAAAACACGGGAGTTATAAAGTAAGATTAAGATTTAAGTTGGTTAAGTTGGGTTCAATAGTGCACATTAATTAGTTATTTAGTTGCATTAATTAGTTAGTTAACTAGTTGAATTAGTCACATTACCTAAAATTAGTGGCCCATAGTATTTGATAACCCATGGTATTTACCCATGGTTTTGCTATTATGTAATCCTATAAATACATTTGCTTAATATTGAGAAGGCGATCAATGTACCCACAGTGCTTCTTGTGCTGCATTGTTTGGCTTGATCCACTCTTTATTGTCTTGGGTAAGCCTTTTCACATAGTGAAAAGTTCTTTATTTTATTTTTATCTCTTGGGTAAGCCTTTTTACAAAGTGGAAAGCACACACGTCAATAGATCCAATCTTATTGGAGGTTGTGATCTGGACAAAAAGATCTATTTTTGAAGATGGTGCTACCAGAAGCACTACCAGAAGAAGAGGTAAGAAACCTCTTAATACCTGAAGGTTTATGGCAAACCTTTCATGCAGATGATTATGATGTATGAAAAATCAAAGTAATTAATCTGTTAAAATTACAAGATTTATGGCACTTCATATTTGAAGAGGATCCCATTGATCTTGAAAAATTTAATGCTTTGATAGAGTTTGAAAAAGAAAGAAGGCAAGTTGTTTCCTTATGTCTCATACAAGACAGTATAGACTATTCCCTATTTCATTACATTGTAGAAGTCGATACTCCAAAGAGAGCATGGGATACATTGATAGATGAAAGATGACTTTGCAAGTCAGCCAAAGCACTAGGAATCCCACAGTGAAGTGAAGACAGTCAAGATGACTATGTCTATGAGGCAGCCCGTGATTATGTAATCGCAACAAAGGATGTTGATCCAGTTATGTTTGTTGATGATAGTGAAAACAAACCTGCCACTCTAGCAGTACTCAATGGTGTGAGTGATAGTTTCTTTGAGCAAGAGACAGTTGATAACAACATAGAAGCTGCAACAGTTCCTGAGAATGAGCAACAACCAGTTGATAGTGACACAAAAAAAACAACCATAGACAGTCCACCCCAAAACCATAAAACTAGAAGTTCGAGGGAGATCTATGAGCAGACTCCTATTAGTGATGAGCATCTAAGTATGCTCTACTTTCTTCTTAACCCACAATTTTTGAAGAAGCAATGAAGGATGCACAGTGGGTATACGCAAATGAAGAAGTCAATAATGAAGTAGTTGTCGTTGACGAGCAACACCAATATGTGAATGCTCTTCGAGAAGACCTGAAATATATTCATATTTTCATATTGAAACAGACGAAGAAGAAGACTTGCACTATGTGCCAGAAGCTACATAAGACATTGAAGAACAACTACTTAGCATCAAGATCTAGAAGACAAAGAAGAAGAAGTCCAAGGACACTTCAAGGAAAAAAGTGAAGTTGAAGTTTTTGAGTGAAATGTAAGCCTAGTTGAGACATAGACCAGCATACATATTTTTGCATTGATAGTGCTCAAAATATTGTCCTAGTTGAGATTATGGAGGTCTGTTAAGAATTGTAATATTAGACGAGTATCAATACTGCATTAATTAGTTAGTTAGTTGACTAGTTGGATTGGTCACATTACCTAGAATTAGTGACCCATAGTGTTTAATGACCCATGATATTTACCCATGGTTTTGGTGTTATGCAATCCAATAAATACATTTACTTAATATTAAGAAAGCCATCAATCTATCCATAATGCTTCTTGTGCTGCATTGTTTTCTTTTACAAAATTACTACCATAAATTATTCTTGTAATTGTTTTATGCATAAACCACTCTTAGTATGTATTGGACGATCCCGAGACGGTGTGAACTATCGGATGAGAAAATTCTAATATATTTTTTTAAGTACATTAAACTTTTTCTAATTTTGTATTCAAGTCATATTAATAACCATATGAATCAGGGTTGTGCAAATAGCATTAAAAAAATATAAATATTACAATTTTAATAAATATTTAAACATTTTATTCATAATTTTTTTTGGTAATATTATTATTAAAAACAATGTTTTGGAAAAATAAATATTTTATTTTTTAAAATATGTTGGATAGACATGGGATTAATTTTAAAAAAATTATGAAGTTATAATCATATGAATCATGGTTGTGCAAATAGCTTTAAAAAAATATAAAAATTATAAGAAATATTTAAATATTTTAATCAAAATTTATTTTGTTAAATTACCATTAAAAATAATGTTTAGGAAAAATAAATATTTTATTTTACAAAATATGTCAGAACATTTAAAATAGACACGGGAATAAATTTTTAAAAATTATGAAGTTATAATCATATTTAAAAAACTATTTAAACATTTTAATCAATAAATTTGTTGTTAGAATATTTAAAGTAGACAAATTGAACAATTCAATAATCCATATAAATTGAAGACATTGTGAATGTACTTATTTTATTTTATTTAGTGTAAATAATATAAGATGTTTATGGTAAGGAGTTAACTATATGTATATAAATTTGTATAACTATGTTTTAATATTTCTCTTTTTAATCAAAACCTTGATCTCCATCTTATGGAGGAAATATGAGCCTTAAGTTCAAGTGTGCTTTCACTTGTTAAGATCCTTTACTCAGCCATTTTAATAAAAGCATGGCTTCACCCTATTTCTCACTAAAAAAAATGTAGAAAAGAAGGGTAGGCCCACTTTATGAGTCACTCCAAAAAATAATGAATTTATTGACTTTGTCATTATTAATATGTACTATATTGATATGTTCTTGTGATTATTAGCATGTACTGAGTAATCTAATTTTTTTCACCTACTTTTCCATGAGTTTTATCACAATCTTACATCATCATTGGCATTGTTTGTCCCATTGTCATCTCATTCATTGATGGGACCTTAGCAAAATGAAAAAAAATGAAGTCAAAATTTGACCATATCAAGTAAGTATTAAATTTTTCTTCGAAACACGCAACACTGATTGTTCCTTTTTCCTATAAAACCCTCTAATACCCCTCTTGTACCCTATCTTGTTGTAATTGAAATACAAATATGTGACTGTAATTATGTATTGGTTTTTGGTGAGGAGGTAAAGGCCAAGGCCCCACCAATGAACGTTGTAAGTATTGTTATGATTCCCTAAGTTTTAACCAATGCCATATTTAAATCATGGTGATGTATGATGTAAATTGGAAATGTCAAAATAATAGAATTAGACCTAGGAGACTAAAGTGCACTGTAATGGAACAAGGGCGGTAATAGAATTCACGCGGAGGTGAGGTTAATGACTAGGAAGCCATGGAAATCCAATTAATGATGACAGGTGGTCATCATGGTGCCTTGAGAACTTGAGAGAAGTTGAATGGTTCATTTTCACTTAAATGATTAAAAACCTAAAGGTATTAAACGTAGTCTAATGTTAGGTATTAAGCATTAAAAATTATGCACAATTTGCAATTGATAGTGAACAAGCATTATTCACTTGCAAGAATATAATATTAGGATCTACTTATTAGCGTAAAGATAAATATTACTAATTAACGTAATCCTAAAATGAAATTAAAGGATTTTTAGTACAAGTGTATAGATGTTAAATTATTACAAAATTTACCTAATTATCAGCAATTATCTCTCCTTGGGAAAGGGGGTGCTAAAGAGATATCCTTAGAGTTTATAAAGATCCAAGCTCATTTCATTGCACAAGATTGCTTTGTTTAATTACTATAGTTATATGAAAATGTATAGATATGTGTATGGTAATGCATATATATGTTAGTTAATCTATAAATAAATTCATCATATACACCCTTACCATATCCTCAAGCACTTTATCCACTCTCTTTGTATGACCATCTACTTGAGGATGGTATGATGTACTAAATATGAGTTGAGTTCACAAGCCCTTGAATAATCCTTTCCAAAAGTTTTCAAGGTGAACTTAATGTCCCTTTTTGAAATAATTGCCTTTGTAAATCCATGCAACTTGAAAAATTCCTTCATGAAAATCCTTGCTATGTCATGTAATTTATGGGTGGACTTAATTGGTATGAAATGTGCTACTTTTTTTAACTTGTCCACCACCACCATGTTCGAGTCATGATGTATTACTAGTGATTCTATAATAAAATACCTAGAAACTACTTCCCATTTCCACTTAGGGATGGAATGGTTGTAGTAATCATGTTAGGTTTCAATTCTATTCTTTGACCTCTTGGAAATTCTAACACTTAGTGATATAATCTCCTGGAATCTTGTGAAGATTATGCAGTCAAAGATAAATTGATGTCTATGTTTTGAGCCATCCTTTTGGCTCATGATCAATACAATATCAATGCCAAGAAGATTATTTCCCTTTTTCTTAAAGAAATACAGAACAACCATATTCTTACGTGGGTGAATAGGTCCGACAAGATGCAATTTGTCCTCAACTTATTCCATAAGGTTTGGAAGCCATGTTCTGCTAATTATGTAACCATCATCTCAATTCAAGAAATTAGGGTTCTTAAATATTTCAATCGCCTCACGTATTGTTCTTTGGGACCAATTACCAACTTTTTCTACTATTTTCATATCTTCCATTTTTATTGGATGCTTTGAGTCGTGAGAATCTTCTTCCAAGGAAGAATCAAATATCATATTTAAATGAATGTTTGCACCATGCTCTTTAATTCTAGTTAGAATGGATCTTCATGTTTCCGAGATGTAGGAATTCGCGCATTCACATGGAATTATATATACCCCTTTTCACAACATTGGATGTATGGGATCTTTTACTAATCTCAATTTTTTTTCAATGTTGTTAAGAGTAGTAAAGTCATAATATTTTTCTTCTTTAGACGTTTAGGAATTTTACGAGTCACCCCTTATATGTATGGCATAAATGCCTTATGAAACCCAATCTTTCCTTCTTTAGAAGAGTCCTGAGTCTTGTTTTGATGTCTCTCTATCTTAGAGAAGGATTTCTTGATTTGAGCATAAATGTATCCATCGCTTAGGAAGAAACTAAGAAAATGTTTTTTGTTTACTCGATATGATCTATATCATAAAAATATGCCCATTGCATTTGCGTAGCATCTTCCTAAGCAATGGATACAACTCTGCTCAAATAAAAAAAACATGTGTAACATACCCAAAAATGGAAAATGAATATTTATTACTTATTTCAGCAAAACAATATGTTAAATTTTATTGTAAGGTTTATGCCCAAGTAGGTCAAGGATGATTGTAATTGAAGAATTATTTATTCTATTAATTAAATAAAGGAGACACCTATTCAAGGGAGTCTGTTAAATGAGTGTTCACTACCACTAGGAGGAAGGAGCAGTTGTAAAAGACTGATTGACAAGTGGCAGCACCAATATTCACTTTCTACTTGTTGCGCATAATCCCTAAAAAGGTGGTCATGTTCCCTGAGAGGGGGAACTGAGCTGGATGGCTCATTAAATTACCAACTGACCCTAAGACCTAGGAAATATTATATAAACCATCAAATTGAGCACGAAGCTCAACATTCATTCTTATTTATGAGAGAATGACTTTGTGATTGCTGCAAACTGAAAAGTCAGGAACACAAAGAATTTGATGAGGGGATAACTAAAGTGAATTGTTGAGCTAAGTCTGCTGCTGAGCTGAGTTGCAGAATTCTGTTGTGTAGTAGAGATCTCTGACCTAGTGGTGCAGTGAGCAAGCTCAGGGGTCCTAAGAAAGTGATTTGGATGCTTCAGGAAAGGTTGGGTGTAAAATTCTCCCTTGGGTATTGGTCCCATTTTTTCGTAAGACTTCCAGGTTCCAACTCTAATCTATTATGTCATTATTTATTTTTGTTTAGATGAATTGCAAATTGTTTAGAAATCAGTAATGGAAAAATTTCTCATATATATATTTGGAATTGAAAAATATTTATCCCATGTATTTTTCCCCTCACTAAGCAATGGTGACGTACTCTAATACAGGTGGACATAGAATTATGTCGATTAAGTAGAAGCAGATTGAATGAATAAATGTGTAATTTTCTAATTTTAGAGTATGGGTGCAATATTTACTTGTAAATAGTTCTCTCTCTAATATAGAAAAAAATGTGTGTTTAATCTAAGCATAAAATACCATTCTAAATCCAAAAGTTAACCTTCTACTGTTTGTAAAACAAAATAAAGAAATTAGAGGGTGTGTGAAAAATACAGAAAATGGATAAACATCAATACAAGATCCTATGAGATTTATAAGTTTAGATATTAAAACTGTCCTAGAAATATCAAGTCGAGATGATCCACTAACCTTAGCACTTATTTAAAGGCTTCTAGTTTGTTTTGATATTGTTTCTAAATAGATATCCTATTTAATAAATTGCACTTTAGGGTTTATTTTCCTTTCTTTTCAATCACTATAATGGACAAAAGTAATATATCCTAAAGAGGTTATTATGTTACAAACTAATTATTTAAAGAAATTCCAATTCAAAACTCGGTAGCTAAAAGTAAGTAAATATGTGTAAATATATATTATGTTACAAACTAATTAAAAGAAAATCAAATTCAGAACTCTGTAGATACAAGTAAGTAAATATAAGTAAATATATATTATGTTACAAATTAATTAAAAGAAAATTGAGTTTAGAACTTTGTAGTTAAAAGTAAGTAAATATGAATAAAAATACATAGTATTTTGGTGGACCTCTCCATGGCCTTTTCAAAAGTATAAATATAAACAAAGAAATGGTAACAAAACTATAGAATAAAAGTATCTTTAGATTTCAAAGTATAAACCCTAATGAATCTTAAACCCTTATTAAGGAAAACATTAATATTCAATGTAAATCTTTTCCACGACTTTAGCTCGCTGATAATTACAAGTTGTGGAACTTTGAAGCCAACTTAGTTACAGACTATTTTTCCTGGTTCAGTGGTATGAATAAACTTTACATTGTTTCCTTTACTCCTTCAATGGCCGCTCTTTCAACTATTTAAATCACTCCAAAATAGTAAATCCTTTACTCCTTCAATGGCCGCTCTTTCAACTATTTAAATCACTCCAAAATAGTAAATCTTTTGCAAGCATGTCACGATTGCCTCATTAAAAAAAGAATCATAATTATTACGCAAATGGAGGAATAATAAACAAAGTCTATTAATTTCCTAACACAATTTTAGAAATCCAATTAAAGTTCGTATACAGAGTGTTTCCTTACGGGCTTGACTCCAATATTTACGCCGTAAGGAGTTTTTCTCCAAACAAGTTCGGAAAAGCACTGTAGCTTTCGTCATCTATGCGGCCAACCTTGCTCCTCCGTGTGTCCTCTTTGCGATCCGGTGGTCCTCTGTGTGTGCTCTTCTCGATCCGCTGGTCCTCTGCGTGTCTTCTTCGATTCGCTGGTTCTCCACATGTCTTCAAATTGACTTTTGCTGGGTAGTAAATAAAAAGGGGCTCGAAACGGATCTGCAGTCCTATGGCAGCGTTACCTGCAATGGATTTATCATATGTGGATGTTAGCCGAATCGGATTTACACACGAAATAGGCAGGACTCTTGAGGTGGAGGTCGTCGGATCAAAACTGCTTCGAGAAATCTCTTGCCATGAAACCCTCATTCCACTTCCACTCGCCGTCCGGGTATCCTCACACTCAGAAATTCACAGCCATAGCCAAGAAGAAGCCACTCCTTCGGCTCCGACCACATGCCAATGGGTTTTGAATCCCAAACCCCCTCAAATCCTCTGCTGCAAGTGCTCA
The DNA here is from genome assembly GCA_001517045.1 of Pseudotsuga menziesii. Lineage (NCBI taxonomy): Eukaryota > Viridiplantae > Streptophyta > Pinopsida > Pinales > Pinaceae > Pseudotsuga > Pseudotsuga menziesii. The sequence continues at coordinate 256,482 of LPNX011178494.1, read as the reverse complement.
AAGGAGGAGGTTTAGCGAAATCTCCACAAGGCAACGGCAACAGTAAAAACAATGAGCTCGCCTCCGGAATTATTTCTCAAGACGATAAGAACAAGAACAAGAAGCTCTGGCTCTCTAGCAAGCTTCTTGTCTCGTAGCCAGTGGTGACAGGAAATGCATAATTTGATGATGCTTCTTCGGAGCCTAAAGAGGAAACGTTAGTGGCTGCAGCGGAGGAGGAGAATGAGGAGGGGTTACGGGAGAAAGGGAAGATCTTCTTGCCATGAAACCCTTTGAGGGTTTTGAAGTTTCAACTATCGTTCTTTCTTTGGATTTCACTTCTACGTTGCAGGTTCAAATCTTGTAGCTTCTTAGAAGAAAGAAGAACGGTCAGGATGAGCAAGTAAGGAGGCTCTGAAGAACAACTTTCTCCCTACAACATGGGCGATCTCAGTTCTTCCCTGCCCAGTGGTGCCGCAGGTAAGCCCTGTGTATGGAACTACTCACAGACCATCTTTTCATGATTCTCAAGTGGTGGTTTCTGTGTCTTTGAAGCTATTTTTAAAGCCCCCGTGCTTTATTTGTATTTTTCTCTCAACCCTCCTCCTAACGCAATTTTGTCCACAGGGAATCCAGTGGAAGTTGTGGGATGAATTCATGATTACCCAGAGAGAAAGGTGAAGCAGAGTGGAATTCAACTGCTCCCTAACAACACTACAGTTCAGGTGAGGATGGAATTGGGGTACAGGGATTTCAGTCTTGATGGGGTTTCTATCGGAGAGAAGGATGGATTGGACGCATTTTATAAGAAGTTTGTTGAGCCTAGGGTGAATGGGGTTAAAACGGGTGGAAAATGCATTATTATGATGTATGGGCTGACTGGATCAGGGAAGAGTCATACCATGTTTGGGTATGTCAATGAAGTCAGGATCGTTTACAGGGATTTGCATGATATATTGGGTGACTATTCCGGTGAGGATGGCAGGGAAGATGGGGTATTAGGGAACAGGTTTAAGGTCGAGGTCACCGTTTTGGAGATCTACAATGAGGAAATTTATTATCTCCTTGCCACCAATCCTTATTTTAGCATTAATGTGGGATGGTCCAAGAATACTGGATGCAGGGTATTTCATTCTTCCCCTAACCTCTGGTTTGGTACTCTGTTTTTTTCTTTCTTTCTTGAATGAGACACATCACATTAAAGATTCAATTAGCCCAATGCTAGAGGTGAGAGAAATCACATACAGTAAAATATTCAATAAGAACTACCTAGAACATCTCCTAGAGACATAACATTAAAGATTCAGATAGCCCAAAGTGAGAGGCCAGGAAAATCAAAATGTAGGAGAAAAATAGTTGAGAATTGCCAAGAGCATCTCTTGTCTAGCTCGGCCAAACATAGATCAAAATTCAAGAAACATAGCAAAATCTGTTGAAGCATTGTTATTGAAATCTGGGATTACAACACTAGATATAACTCTTGATTGGCCAGTTGATTGGCGAAAAAATGATGTCCTTCCCATTGCCCATACCGTAAACAACTAAGTCAAAAATATATGAGCAAAAAGATTGGCAGCTTTCTACGTATGAAACATAGGTTTGGTGTGCATTTGGTTGTTTGGTTGGTTGCAGGTAAGAGTAGAAGTGATGGGAAAAAAAGTCAAGAATGCGACATACATCTTTGGAAATGATGCTGGAAATATTTCAAAGGAGGTTACCAAAGTAGAGAAGAGGAGGGTTGTCAAGAGCACTGTTTGCAACGAGAGAAGCTCCAGGAGCCACTGTCTGGTTAGTTTTTTCTTTTATGGTTTTAAGGAGGATTATTTTTGTTGAACAATGAATAATTGATTGATCAGGATCTATGCAGTTTGGTATGTGTAGATAACATTGGATGTACCTATAGTGGGAGGGAGGTTGATGCTTGTTGACATGGCTGGTTCTGAAAATATTGATCAAGCTGGCCTTGGGTTTGAGGCAAAATTGCAGGTATTCTTTTTATAATCCTCCCTTTTTAGTAGGAAAAATAGCTTTTCATTATTATTCTCTTTCAGTAGCCTCTGTGCACACATACAGCATTGTAGTCCAGCTTTTAATGAGATTTCCCCATTACATGGATCACAGAATTGAAGAACTTGCTACTGCTGATTCTCCTGTCCAGGCCTGACATAAAGTTTATAAATACTGGCATATATCAAATCTTCATGACAAGAAAGCTAACACCCTAATATCATTCGAAGGGGGCTTGTTAAATGTGAAATATAATAGTACCATTTGTACATGTCCTCAAATTTAATCCTTCAAAGTTGACAACCCCTCGTCCTTCTCCCTCCAATCTGTACCCTCGCTATCCTTTATAGTTACCCATAGATGAGATGGAAATTGCAAAACAACTTACCAAATTTATTCAAAAATGCCAATATCTGCTCCTTGTTCCACTCATCATCACAGGAATAGTAGCAGTAGGAACAGATCTCTTGATATCCAAGCATGATGGTGACGTTTAGGGATTTCCCTCTTAGTTACCACCTTATTACCAGACCTCCTGATGCAACAACAAGTTAAGGACCTAAAATTCTGATGCAGTCACCTCAGCTGCAGGGTATTCACAGGTCAAGAAAAGAATGGATTAAGCTCAACAGAAAAACAAAACTCTTATTGATATCAAGCCAATTATATGATTAAACATCAAGCCATTTATATGATCTGGCTCCCATTATAGACTTAGGACCCACAGGCCCAAAAACACTCTCCAGATTCAGGGCATGCAGGCCCAGAGATACTCCACTAGACTTAGGCATGCAGGCCCGACACTTTCTTCTCCCAAAACCTTCCTTCCACAAGACCAAAAAAAAAGCATCTATTCTCTCAGCCCCCTGAGATTTTGTAGATCCTAAACTCTAGCTTCCCCCATCCTTTCCTAAAAAATAGTTTATTGCTCCCTTATTTCCTATACAAAAGTAGAACCATTGAATAAACGGCTATTATTAGTAAGACAGAATCCTAAAGAAACAAATCAGAAAATGCAAACTGTTGTTTAGCGGGAAAATTTTGTTGATGAGATGTTCTGCATCATCCTCCCCTTCTCTTAGAAACTCTGAACCTCTGGTTCAAGGTCACAAGTTGTAGTTGCTCGGCTGTACTTAAGCAAGTGAGCTTCTATGATCCTAGTGTTGTAGGAATTCAGCTGGGATTCCCACTTAACAAAATACAGCTTATATGATGTGGAACGTGTAGCAGCCAATTTGGTGTCTAAAGCTCATTCAACATGTTCTCTTTTCTTCTTTGGAAAGTGCTTGGTCCATTTGTTTTCCTTTTAATTCTGATTGTCATTCATCTGATCATTATTTATTACAGCTAAGTGTGAATGAAGGTCAGTGACTTTAAAAATAGGATTGATGTCTAATTCCTCAGGCAGTTCAATCAGATAAGCATTCTCATTAATCCTTTTCAGAATTTTGCAAGGCCTAATTTTCTTGGGCATTAACTTGTTGTAGGTAACTTTGGGGTACCTTTCCTTGCGTAGATGTACCATGACCATTTATCACTCTAGAAATACCTTTTCTTTCCTATGCAAATCAGTACTCTTCTTATGTTGTTCATTCATTGGCTGCAATTTGTGTTTAACTTGTTGATGTACTTCACCAATATTCTCTATGTAATCTGAAGCATCTTGACTGATATATGGGTTTACAGGCAAATCAACTTAGTCCACAATTCATTTTGGATTGGCAATGTACACAATTTGAAATGCAAACCTACATGTATATCTATTTATGTTGGGATTATAGGCAAATTCAGCTTGGGTATTGCCAAATCTCAATATTGAGGATTGTCACTCACTCGTGACCTTAGTAGATTTCCCATGCTCCTATTCACCACCTCGGTTTGGCTCTCCATCTGGGGGTGGTATGCTGAACTGAATTGCAACTTGCTATCCAATATTTTCCACAAAACTCTCCAAAAGTGGCCTAAGAATTCGGTCTCCCTGTCACTGGTTATAGTTTTTGGAACACCATGTAACCATACTACTTCCCTTAAGAACAAATGCGCCACTCGAATTGCATCATTTGTATTTTTACAAGGTATGAAATGGGCCATTTTAGAAAAGCGGTCCACTAGTATGAACATTGAATCATGACTTCTTTGGGTTTGTGGCAGCCCCAAGACAAAATCCATGGTTCCTTTGGCACAGGTAAGGGCATGTACAGGCCTGTATTCTACTGTCCTCCTTTTGCCATTTGGTACACTCTACAAGCATAAACAAACTTGTTATCATCTCCTCTCCTCATGTTAGGCTAAAATAAAATTTCATTCATTATTCCAAATGTCTTATCCCTTCCAAAGTGTTTGTCCAACCCATTCGAGTGCATCTCTCTCACAAGCTTTTTTCGCCTTGATTCAAGGGATTGCAAAGCTAAGAACCCTTAAACAAAAAGCCATCAACTAATAAAAATTTTCAAATGAGTATAAACTAGTATGGTCTTGTCCATTTAAAGCTGCAATAATGATACCAAAATATGATTCATTGACATATTCACTCTTCATTTCTTCAAAGCCGACCAGCTCATTACTCATTATAACTAGTAGATGGTGTGCCTCCTACTTAAGGGATCAACCACTACATTAGTTTTACTACTCTTATGCTCCACAACAAGCGGACATGAAGCCCATTTGGCCAACAAACGGACATGAAGAAAAAATGAAGCCCATTTGGCATGTTTGTGGGACAACTTATGTTGGGAATTAATGTACTTCAAGGCCTTTTTTGCAGCCTTCTTGGGAAAGAAAACCTAGTGAATGTTGAGAATTACAAATCAATGATCTATAGTAACTTTACCCAAAATTTTCTTAGACTAGGGTTCGAAGTAGAACGGGTTTGGCAGTTGGGGAAATATCTGGTGAGGGAGGACATGGAGGGCATCGAGGCGTGGGAGGAAGGTTTGGTCACTACATGAGGACAACACAGGGATGGGGTTCGAACCCCTGTCCAACCGCAAAAGAATGGAGACACCTAGGCACCAATGGATACGAAAGAGGAGAAGCTAAGATCGGGGAAGCGAGTGAGGGAGAGATGAGCTTACGGAAGAAGATGGGTCAGGGAGGCTGTCTCCCGAAATCCCAGTCAATCCTAGCCCTCCAGATCTGATATGACAAGGTAAGAGAAAACGTGGAACTAGGGAAGGAGAAAGAATTGATTGGGAAGTTTCTCAGGATAAGGCCAAGGGAGAGGGATTTGGTTTAGATGGATCAAGAGCAACTAGAATCCCAAAAGACGCTATGATCTTCAACTAGGATCTAAAGGTTGTTCACTATCATCTTTTTTAACCAAGAGGACCATGACAGAATCCTGGAAGGAGGACCATATTTCTTTTTTTCCAGCAAGGCTTTACCTCAGACCATGGAAGGAAAGGTTTTCCCATTCTAAATTACTTTCTCTTTTCGCCTCCATATGGCCAATTACTATTTCCAGTTAACGATGAAGTATCCAAGCAAGCTATATTTGACTTTACAATTTGTACATAAGTATTGCATTTAGTGATGCATTTAATGCAAGGTAATCATAAATGGATTTTGTTCATTTGATGGATTTTGTTGATTTAATAGTTAACTTGATTTTATGTAGGATATGCACTTAGGTACTTTTGGAATATTTACGCTGTAAGGCGTTTTCTCTCCGAAGAAGTTTGGGAAAGCACTCTAGCTTTTGTCGTCTATGCGGCCAACCCTGCTCCTCTACGTGTCCTCTTGGAAATCCGGTGGTCCTCCACGTGTGCTCTTCTCGATCCACTGGTCCTCCACGTGTTTTAAGGTTCCGCTGCCCTGCCCTATCCTGCAAGTTTTCGGTCACTGCCCTGCTCTGTCCTGCAAGTTTCATTGTTCATGGGCTTTGTCGTGACTGTTGAGTCTGTCAGAACTGCTCATTTTGCCTGGAAGTTTCATTTTTCATTGTTCATGGGATTTGCCGTGAGTGTTGAGTTTGTCAGAACCGCACTTGTCCAGTGGTTCTGGAGCACCGTGGGCGATATTTGGAGAGCCCGTCCTGTGTGAAAGACCAGTGTTTTTTTCTCGGTTTGGCATTTATTCTCGGTTTGGAGGTGGTTGAACATCTTGTCATGGCGACCGCCCCTCCCTGCTGCATAAATGGGTTTGCACAGAGAAGTTGCAGGGGTTTCATAGAGAAGTTGCATTTGCAGGAATTCTGATTCAAAGAGCCAAAGAACTACAAAAACATAGGTACACAATTTCATTTCAAAACCCCTGAATAGCTTAGAATATTTTGTATCCCTTTGCGATAGAAACTCATCCCTGCAAATATTTTTATCGATAATAGAAGGTGGGGTATGCAAAGAATATTTGCCTACCAAAACGTAGTGGGCATACATTTTGTTGTATGATAATCCCAAACACCCTGCTTCAAAACTTTGCATTGCCGCGGGCGAAAATGGCAGAAATCGTTGGTAATTCTCTCTCGTGTATGTATTTTTAAAGAACCTGTGTATGCTTGCTTTGAATATCTCTGTAACTTGAATCTGCATTCATAAAATGCCATTATTAAATCGCTCTACGTGTCACTTTCATTGTTAAGTTGGGAAGTGAAGTGGTGTATCATATAAGGTTTCAAAATCTCCACACTATATGAATAGTGTGCGGGCTCCTTAGCCCGGGCCAGCTCTATGGTGCAGTTGGAATTTAATACTGTATTCAAAGCTTGGCTGTAGGAATGGATTATACTGTAGGCTAAACCTTGTGGAACTGTCTGGGGATGCCGTGAAGTAGCTAAAGTCTGTCTGTAGTGACTCTTGTCAGAACAGTAACTCTATCTACCCCTACCTTGTCTTCTCTCCTCTAATCTAAAGACGTAGGTTCGGCAATAATCCCAGCAGCCTTGGAATCGCCCCACCTCCATCAATAGGGGTCCGGCTGGTTCCGTCCATATGTATTTATTTTGTGCCATGGATGGGACAACTAATGTTGCCTTCTGGCCTTCTCACATAATACTGGGGCTTTTAATTATAAGCATAACAAAGTTTAAATATTCCTAGGCTTTTTCTAGGATAATAAGAAAAACAGAATTTTAAGTGTTTTAAGACTTTTGATATTCATTTTTGTCTGCAGAATATAAAGAAACCTGAATGCCCATGTTTGAACTACTTAGGACTCTTTAGAATGTAACTAACGATTTGTAAAGATGAAGAGTAGTGCTTGCTTTTGAAATAGTGCCAAAGGAATAAATATTTTAAACCTATTGTTGTAAACAATTTGTGTCAAGAATAAACTTGGGCCTCTTTTATAAAAGTTAAAGATTTCCTAATAGTTGTATTAATGTTTGGAAACTCATTGATAGCTACCAAAGAGGTGTTATAAAGGGTATTTAATGTTTGAAAATTTGACTGCAGCTGCTGGAAGTGATTGTCATTTCTTACAGCTTCACCTGATTGTACTTTTTTAGGATTGTGGTTTAAGGTATTCTGAGAAGCTCAAAAGAGGATTGAGATCCTGTTACCTATTAGGCTATTTGGGACATAGGTCAAGTTGTAGTGATTTATTTTTGTTCTTGTATCAGTAGCGTTTACATAGGGTGAAAGTGGAATTATTCAATGGACACACTATGGAAGTGAATACAAAACAATGGAATGAGAAGGATCTATAGGATTTGGAAGATAAGCATTTTAGTGTTTAGGGTGTTCGATGTAACCCTCTTGTAGGGGATTGCCATGGTGCTATTTTTACTACTATTACTATGATATTTTTTAATCTGTTTGCAATTGCTGTTAGTTTTTACGTAGATTGCTCATCCATTGTTCTCCTTTAGCACACGTAGCGGATACACTATGGTACACTTAGCAAATCCATTGCAGCAGTAATCTGTTAGGACAGTTATGATGAGGGTGCATGAGAGTAGTTTTGTAGACAGCAGCATGGTAGAGGTGCGTGCATGCTATGAATGTGCACATGAATGTCCCAGTCTGTGAAATAATTCCATTTTTACCCTTTCTTATTTTTAGAATTTTCTTTTCTAAGTTTAGTTTAGCTTTTCTTGAAATAGGGTAGGCACATGAGTTAGGGGAACTTCTAGCAAGTATAGTTCTCATGAAATCACTATACAATCCTACCGTGACTAGGTTTGTTTGTCCCCTCTTTCCTTTGAAGTATTAGAATTCTGAGATGTCATCTCATTTGCTATGTTGGCAAAGCTTCAAAAAATTATCGGCTGGATCCTAATCTCCAATTGAGTCGACCCATCACAATGCTCAAAGCTCATGGGCATCTGTCATATCCTTGATAAAACAATCGAGATCTGTGATTGTGAATTGGATGTAAGTACTAAGGACACATCTTTCTCTCTGTCATTTGATCTTTTGCTTTGCATAAAATACATCCAACAATTTGATGTGTTTTAACAATAGACACTTGTTAGATAGAATATTTTCCCACTGCATATGTGACAAATCCTTATCAATGTAGCGCAAGAGAACACCAGCACACAGAGAACTACGGGAGAGATATATAGTTGAAAACCACTCTGTCCTTTAATCCCCAAGAAGCTTGATACTATGACAAATAAGATAGACCTTTGTGGGACTTGAGTGTCCAGTTTAGAATTTGAATATGTACCAAGGCTGGGCCATCTATGGTCATCCTATATTATTAAAATAATAAGGAAATCAGCCTAGGATTTGTAGGAAAGAGTTGAAGATACAATCTCTTAATGTCTAGATGCTAATGGCATAATTGACATGGAATAGCTATATGATATCCCATTGTGAAGAAGCTGTTTTTTTTCAGAAGTGTAATTATTACCCATATGTTCAAAATACGATTCGTTTTCACTACAAGGCTCTGCTTAGTAATGGCATCCAACTGCCAAGGGCCTGATTCTGTACTGTGGTGGTTTTGGCACATTTTTATATTTTTGGGCACACAGATACACAAATACAAGTGTCTTTCAGAGGGTGCTCAAAATGGTATCTGCAGCAAATAAGATAAGTTTTGTGTCCTGAAATTGAATATGTATGCTCCCACAGTTGTTCTATAGTTTGATTGCTCTATTACTATTGGTTCATGTGATTTTTTAAAAACTAACTGAAGTGACAAGGGCATCTAAAGGTGTGAAAGTGACATTTGTGTAGGGCACTGGGAATTATGGATTTTGGATTTGGTGAGAGGGATGAGGTGTTGGGAGGAATATAAAAGGGTCGTATAATTTTACATGTGTCAAAAAAGATTCAAGAAGATGGCAATATTTGAGGAGAGTCATGGGGTGATTGCAATCTAAGTGATATGCTTTAAGGTTGATTGTATGGGGTTATGATACTATGATTGTATGTTAAAGCAACTAGAACATATAGGTAGATGCCGGAGAAATTTTAGCTCTAGGGAAGGTATTTTTGGATTTTTGGAACATTGAATATTTTGATGAATATTTGCTTGTAGGATCAAATTCAAATCTCAAAGCAATTTTTGCTTCCGTCGTCTATTCGGCCAACCTTGCTCCTCCGCGTGTCCTCTTCGCGATCCGTTGGTCCTCTGCGTGTCCTCTTCACGGTCCATTGGTCCTCTGCATGTTTTAAAGTTCTGCTGCCTTGCTTTGTCTTACAAGTTTCTGGTTGCTACCCTGCTCTGTCCTGCAAGTTTCATTGTTCATGGGATTTGCCGTGACTGTTGAGTATGTAAGAACCGCCCATTTCACCTGCAAGTTTCATTGTTCATGGGCTTTGTCGTGCGTGTTGAGTTTTTCAAAACCGCATTCGTCCGGCGATTTTGGAGCACCATGGGCGATATTTGTAGAGCCCGTCCTGTGAAAGACCATTGTTTTTCCCTTGGTTTGGCATTTCTTCTCGGTTTGGAGGTGGTTGAATATCTTGTCATGGCGACCGCCCCTCTACTCTACAATTGCCAAAACTTGGAACTACTTCTCCCATGAAATGTATAACAGGCCTTTGCAGGTGACAAAATGAGCTATGAAGAAGTTAAGAACTGAGAACAAAGAGTTGGGAGTCAGGCTGCTTAATATAAAAAAAATTGAACTCCTTTCCTGAAAAATCTCATGTTGTTTGATCAAAGAGGGTACAAGAAAATGATGGATTTAGCGGGGAAAGGACTGTAGCATCCATCGAAGAAAACTTACTGTCCAAGTCAAACCAATGGGGATTCAAGGTCTGATGGTTGTCTTCTGTGTTGGCTGCTGGCTTACTTAGGCCAGCCAGTTTTGCTTATTTATAGGTCAAATCTGACTGCAAAAATTCTCTTAACTTTGCTACTCCACTAGCAAGTTTTGGCACACAACTAGTCACAGTATCTGAATCTATTCTTGTAGCCTTCTTCACATTATGCAGCTCATCGCTCAACCTTGAAACAACCTACAATCCAAATCGTATATAATCATCTTCTTTATTAATAGAAGATTCATTTTTACCATCTATGCCATAAGATGTAGGAACTGAGCTTGAGGCAGATTGATCTGCAGCTTCTGCAATATGTTTTCCTTCTGATCTTATAATCTCCTAAACAACAAAGTGCACTAAATTTGTCTTCCCATCTATCCCTTTAACATATTATAGCTTGAGAAGTTTGTTAATATTGAAAGCTTGTGCACCACCGTGGTAAGTACCAGAATTCATCCAGTTACCAGTTTTTAGGACAGCTTCCAGTTGTTTCAAGAACACAAGCCTTCCTCTTAGTTCTGCACATGCAGCTTGTAACAGTAGATAACTATAATTAAATTTAAAAATTGACTGAACCCTAACTATCGTTTCAGGAGACAACATAGTTTATGGAAGTAGCACATTAAAGTGTAAAAGAGTCCATTTAACTTCTTCCAAAAATCATGCTTGTATACTATTACTACTATTTAGCTTTTCTAGTATGGTTCCTCTGCTGAGATAATCTAGATTTTTTACATGTATCATCAAGTCCTGAAAGGTCTTTTGCCTTAGGATTGCTTAAGTGAGGTTACCACTTTAGAGTGTGAACAGAGTCACACGGAATACACATAATCTAGGACTTGGGCTTGCAACAAAATATTAGATAATGGATAGCTACATTACCTACCAAAGGGAAGATAAACTATTAAAATGACTTATCATGTAATAAGCTCATTTTGTTGCATAAAAAAACTAGAGTACCGAGGCAGAAAAGAAGGTAAACTGACCTCCAATATTGTGAAGTATTTCTTGATAAAATTGATTTCCTCTTCAAATGTTGCCCTAAACAGCATTGCATTAAAACGTTTGAAGGCAAAAGGGATGTCCACTATTGCTTTAAGACACCGCTCTGCAGGGCCAAGTTTTGAAATATCGCCATTGTAGTCTTTCAGTTTAATCTCTTCTTCCCGAGTTAGTGTAATTTTTACCACTTTCTCCAAGAATTTAGTGTTTAATCCATCCCCCGTACCAAGCAATAAATATTAGTAAGCCAGTTGATACCCAATTGTCTTGCCATTCAAGCATGGAGTCAACATGAGAAGTTGGAAAAGAATAATAAATTTTGATATATTGCACCTTCCAATTGCACAATTCTATTATTAGAATGATAGTGAAGAAGCTTACCTTCCATCAATGCATCACAAACTTCCTCTTTCGTCACATCCAAAGCCCTTGAGAGTATGGCAATATTTTGAGATTTTCTGCAATCAAGTATTTGTGCATTGTTTCTAGATTGGGAAGCAGGAAATGAAAAGTTTGTCACTTCATTTTTCACTTTTTGGTTGGGATCATAACCAAAAAGAGACTCGATCATTTTTTCATCCAACCTGCCAACCATATCAATTGGTTATAAACTTATGAAATGACAAGAAAAGAAATAATGCAGGTTGCTAAAGTTTAAAACAATGAAAACAGATTTTGGTGACATTTTTTAGAAATGATAATTGATTTCTCTACCTTGTATTTTTATATTTTTATTCCATAGTCTCACGGAAGGGGCTTCTAGGTTTCTTTCAATAGGATTAATTATAGAAGATGTAGGCTGCTGCTGAGGGTGAAATTAAAAGTATCAGAACTAATGGATTTTCTCGCTAAGAAAAACTTTACAATCTATGAGACAAGCAACAGTTAGAGTTGATAGAATGTCAAAAGAAATGTAGTTTGTGTATCACTTAGGAAATAAATCTCTACCTGCTAAATGATACTCCCCATTTTGTGTATCAGCTAAAAACTTTCCTACACTCTAGGAGGTTCCATTTCTAAGGGCAAAATTATCTGTATCTCTAATCTCTGTCATTTCCTTGTTTACAATAATATTGTCAAGGCTTTCCTATTTATTATGGTTTTGCTGTAGATTTCAATTTATTCTAGATTTTTAAGTAGTAGAGGCTAGGAATTATGGGCACATTTTTCTCTAACAAATTTTTACAAAAGGAAGCATTTACTTAAAATGAATGCATTCATAACTTGTTTTGACATTTTGACCGCTGCCGCTTGTTGTTGGCACTACTTTCATATAAATTATTTGGATCTTGGAGCTTTATGTAACAATTAATAATGTTGGTTTTCATGGAAAACTGTTATGTCTGTTATTATTCTTAAAATATAATATATTCAAAGTTTCTTTTTAAAAATGTTGGATCCTTTGACTTCTATGGGCAGTGGTAAATGGAATATGTTGAACCTTTCATTTAATATTTGTTACCTAGTATCTTGGATCCTTTTATTTATAGTTGGTTTTGGTTATTCCTACATACACAGTAAACATTACTAACTGACCCTACCAACTCCTATTAGCCTCTATTCTATATTCCTAACCTTATCCCATTGCTATCAACTCTTATTTATTCTTCATCCATTGCATCATCGCTTCTCCCTTGTTACCTATCCACTATAATGAATAAGAATTCCATTATCCTCTCCCACTCTTTTCAACACATAAAGGTTGTATATAATGTACATATATTGTGATAGAAATTTGATGTAAACTTACAAGGTCATTTGGATAAATAATTGAAACATTATATATATATTTTTAGTACACATTTTGTATATATTGTTAACCATAGTTCTATTAAACTTTTAGAAGAATATGATCAACTCAAGTGGTCCAAGAATAGTGGAACAAGGGTGTACACTATCAAGTTGGGTTATGCTGCAAGCATTGAAGAATGCCTTCTTTCATATAGAGTCTATTGGGGAGAGCGGTCTAGAAATCAACATTTCCTTTAAAAATAAAGATTATTTTATGGTTATAAATAGCCAAGAAGCTGTTAACCTAGGATAATAGACATAAAAGAAACTAGACATGCATACTTTGCAAGCATGATTTAGATATTGTAGATCACTTGTTCATGGCCTTTTATTTTGAGTTATCTGTTTGGAAGGAGGTAGCTCTTGTCTAAGTAGGATGAGATAACAGTAATTTGGTGAACAGTCTCTTCGCACACAAAATGACAAAGAGCAATAAAATGGGGTATGGTAATGGCTATAATATACATCTTCCAGCGATGAATAGAGAGATCACCCTGGTGGGATAGATAGACATCTGAATATCCTATAATTATATGCCATCCTTAATATGTACACAAACCAATGAATGCTTAATGATTTCTATAAACTAAGTCACCACCATCTCTAGCAGATACAGGCGCAAATCCAATCATTTTGAGTTGTGAAATTTATTGCTATACAAGACATTGTGTCCCAGCGCCCAGTTCAACTGCACAAACTTGACTAGTGTAGTACAAGACTTTGGCTCTCCACAAAGTTCGTTTCTACCACGCTTTGCTAAATAGATCTCCACAAAATTCATTTCTACCATGCTTCCACTCTTGGACAGCTGGAAATCTCCAACTTTATAGCTATCAGATAGATCCCCCAAAGTATTTGCATTTGCGGAATTCTTTTGCATTTTGAAGGTGCTCTTAGACAGGAATGTAACGAAAAAAATGTGGCACTTCTTTGCAAAGAAGAGCCTTCTTTTCAATAGACATATTTGAAATTTTATTGAAGGGTAAATTTGCTATGGAATTATTATGCAAATTTGAAGTAGTTATCGGGGATTGTTTTGGCACATTCCACTCTTCGCAATCTGGTGGTTCTCCACATGTCCTCTTTGCGATCTGGTGGTCCTAGAACTTAACCCCCATCCCTGCGTGTTTGCTTCGTGGTTTGCTGGTCCTTCGCGTGTTTTCAAGTTATCGAGGATTGTTTTGCAATTCTTCTGCATTCTGGAGCTGCTCTTAAAAAAGAATGTAACGAAAAAATGTGGTGCTTCTTTGCAAAGGAGGTCCTTCTCTTCAATAGACATATTTGAAAGTTTGTTAAAGGGAAAATTTGCTATGGAGTTATTATGAAAATTTGAAGTAGTTGTTGAGGAATGCTTTGGCACATTTCACAAGGAAAATAACTTTGCTTATGCATGGAATTAAAAAACATTTATTGTTATTTTATGGAATCAAATAACTTTTATTATATTATAGTTATAAATAGCCAACAATATCTTAACCTAGCATAATAGATGCAGCAACACCAAATTAAAACTTCTGGCTCTTTCGGCACTGCTTTCGGTTGCCATTCATTTGGGGATCCCTCTCTTATCTGTATTTGGGGATTCACAGGTTGTCATCTCATGGGTGAACAAAACTGCTTCATTGAACACCCCACTTCTGAGCCATTGTTGTGATGACATTCTTTCTATGCTGCATCATGTGCCTTTAGTGACCATCAATCATATCTATCGTGAGCATATCTAGCAGGATGACAGATTCTGATCCATACAGGCTCTTTCGTTGGCCCTAGGGCATGGGGGATTTTCTGGATCTTTAGATTGTATGATCATTGATCATGGGGTATTTCAGTTATTTTGTCTTGTGTCGAGCTTTTCCCTTTCACTCTCTTTATGAGGCACAAGCATTCAGTTTGAATGAATGGTTCTTTTGCTGTCATGGATGTGCCTATCAGCCTTCTTGTTATGCTCCTGATTCATATGTTTCTTGGTCTCTCACAAATTGTTTTAGATACATTTCCTGACTTGTTGCTACAAGTATGATGATACAATTCTACCCTTGCCACACTTTATGCTTTTCTATCCCTGTTTTGGTTGGATGGCTGGAAATCTCTGACTTTACAGCTATCAGAGAGATCCGCAAATGTATCTGCGTTTGCGGAATTCTTTTTCATTCTAAAGGTGATCTTAGAGAGGAATGTAACGAAATAAATGTGCCACTTCTTTGCAAAGAAGAGCCTTCTCTTCAATAAACATATTTGAAAGTTTGTTGAAGGGTAAATTTGGTATGCAGTTATGATGCAAATCCGAAGTAGTTATTAAGGATTGTTTTGGTACATTTCACAAATAAAATAACTTTGCTTATGCATGGAATTAAAAAATTTTATGCTTATTTTATGGAATTAAAAAACTTTTATTATGTTTTGGTTATAGATAGCCAACAAGCTCTTAACCTAGGATAATAGATGCACCTGTGTTTTTTTAGTTCTTTTTCTCTTTGAATCAGAATTATTGCAACTATAAACAATGCAACTTCTCTGTGCAAACCCACGCAAACTAAATCTGACCAGTAAACACACGGAGGACCACTGGATCGTGAAGAGGACATGTGGATGAGCAGGGTTGGCCAAATAGATGACAAAGGGAACACTATTTTCAATTGCAATTCATTTGGGGATCCCTCTCTTATCTATATTTGGGGATTCACATGTTAGCATCTCTTGCATGAACAAAACTGCTTCATTGAACATGCCACTTTTGAGTCATTGGTGTAATGACATTCTTTCTCTGCTGCATCATGTCCCTTTAGTGACCATCAATTATATCTACCGCAAGCATAACTAGCAGCCTGACAGTCTCTCCAAATAGGCTATTTCCTTGGCCCCAAGGCATACAGGATTTTTTGAATCTTTAGATGGTATAATCATTTATCATGGGATATTTTAGTTATTTTTCCTTTTACCGGGCGTTTCCCTTTCACTCTCTTTATCAGGCACAAGCATTCAGTTTGAATGAATGGTTCTTCTACTGGCATGGATGTGCCAATAATTTGTCTATCATGAATTATTTCAGATAGGTTTCTTGACCTATTGCTACAGAAATGATGAGAAAAAGTCTCCCCTTAGCAAACTTTATGCTTTTCTTTCCCCACTTTGGTTGGATTGTTGGAATTCTCCGGCTTTACAGCTTTCTGTATTTGCGGAATTGTTGTGCATTCTCAAGGTGCTCTTACAGAGGAATGTAAGGAAATAATGTGGCCCTTCTTTGCAAAGAAGAGCCTTCTCTTCAATAGACATATTGAAAGTTTGTTGAAGGGTAAATTTGGTATGAAGTTATGATGCAAATCTGACGTAGTTATTGAGGATTGTTTTGGTACATTTCACAAAGAAAATAACTTTGCTTATGCATGGAAGTAATAAAATTTATCGTTATTTTATGGAATTAAATAACTTTTATTATATTATGGTTATAAATAGCCAACAAGCTCTTAACCTAGGATAATACATGCACCAACACCAAATTAGAGCTTCTGGTTGTTTGGGCATTGCTTTCAGTTTCCATTCATTTGGGGATCCTTCTCTTATCTATATTTGGGGATTCACAAGTTATCATCTCATGGGTGAACAAAACTCCTTCATTGAACACCCCACTTCTCAGTCCTTGGTGTGATGACATTCTTTCTCTGATGCATCATGTGCCTTTAGTGACCATCAATCATATCTACCACGGGCATAAGTAGCAGGCTGACAATCTCTCCATACAGGCTCTTATGTTGGCCCCGGGGCATGGGGGGTTTTCTGCATCTTTAGATGGTATGATCATTGATCATGGGAAATTTCAATTATTTTGGATTGTGCTGGGATTTTCCCTTTCACTCTCTTTATGAGGCACAAGCATTCATTTTGAATGAATTGTTATTTTGCTGACATGGATGTGCCTATCACCCTTCTTGTTATGCTCCTGATTCATACGTTTTTTTGTCTCACACAAATTATTTAAGATAGCTTTATTGACCTATTGCTACAAGAATGATGAGAAAATTCTTCCCTTCACAAACTTTATGATTTCTTGTCCCCATTTTGGTTGGATGGGTGGGATTCTTCGCACTTTATGGCTACTAGAGAGATCCCCAAATGTATCTTCATTTGTGGAATTCTTGTGCATTCTCAATGTGCTCTTACAAAGGAATGTAACAAAAAAATGTGGCACTTATTTGCAAAGAAGAGCCTTCTCTTCAATAGACATATTTGAAAATTTGTTAAAGGGTAAATTTTCTATGGAGTTATTATGCAAATCTAAAGTAGTTATTGAGGCTTGTTTTGCCAGATTTCACAAAGAAAATAACTTTGCTTATGCATGGAATTAAAAAATTTATTGTTGTTTTATCAAAGTAAATAACTTTTATTATATTATGGTTATAAATGCCAACAAGCTCTTAACCTAGGATAATAGACACACCAACACCAGATTAGAGCTTCTGCCTATTTGGTCACTTCTTTCGGTTGCCATTCATTTGGGGATCCCTCTGTTATCTGGATTTGGGGATTCACAGGTTATCATCTCTTGGGTGAAGAGAACTTCTTCATTGAACACCCCACTTCTAAGTCATTGGTGTGATGACATTCTTTCTCTGCTGCATCATGTCCCTTTAGTGACCATCCATCATATCTACCGCGAGCATAACTAGCAGGATGACAGCCTCTCCAAATAGGCTCTTTCTTTGGACCCGTGGCATGGGGAATTTTCTGGAGATTTAGATTGTATGATCATTGATCATGCGATATTTCAGTTATTTTGGCTTGTGCCGGGCTTTTCCCTTTCACTCTATTTCTGAGGCATAAGCATTCAGTTTGAATGAATGGTTCTTTTGCTATCATGGATGTGCCTATCAGCCTTCTTGTTATGCTCCTGATTCATATGTTTCTTGGTCTCTCATGAATTGTTTCAGCTAGATTTGCTGACCTGTTGCTACAGGAATGATGATACAAGTCTGCCCTTGCCACACTTTATGCTTTTATGTCCCCGTTTTGGTTGGACAGCTGGAAATATCCGACTTTACAGCTATCAAAGAGATCCCCAAATGTATCTGCTTTTAGTATTATTCCAATTTAGTATTATCATTATTGTCTTATATTACAAGTATTAGATCAAGAAGCATGTCAAGAGTAGTTCCCTCTATTTGAGCTAATTATATAATTTCTATTCACTTTTTTGAATAACACATGATAGTCAATATTTTGAATAACACATAATTATACAATGATGACACACAAGGGAAAAAAAATACCTACATTCAAATAGAGAAGATAGTCAAGCCCTTTGTTCACTTGCGCATCACATCGTTGGTTTGAATCTCCTCCCTATACACTGATGGAAAAGAATGCAAAGCTAGATATGGAAGATTAGAGGACAAATAGACTGTGTTGCATCAGAAAAGTATAACCAGGGGTGTATTGAAGCGACAAGAATTGGACTCAATAAAACACAGAATCGTGATCATAATGAGATAGTCGGTTGACCAAAAGGGATATGTCAAGAAGGGCCAAGGTATCCAATAAATTCCTTGCTAGATCATGCCTCTAATACACTTTAAGCATTTACAACCTAAATTTGCATAGTTCCATTGCATGTTTTTTTATCGCATTATATTTAAAAAAAAGTATATATATGCCACTGTTCTACATTCTACTCTTCTGCCTGCTACAGTTTCATTGTACGTATCGCATCCTTGTATGTCACTCATGCAATAGTATATATATCTACATATATGTATATATACACAAAACAAAAAATTTCACATACTTACACGTTTGTTTCCTCTTGCTCTCAGTGTTTTCCCCACATAATGGAGGCACCCTTGACAGAAAATGCAATATCTTCTTTACTGTCTGGTGCTGTACAACTTCAACCACTTCTGCAGGTTTTTTCACTCCAGCCATTCGGACCAACAAATGCAACTACTCCACGTTTCCAAATTACTATCTCAGATGGTAGCAACATGCACCAGACTTTGCTCCCAACTACCTTCAACTCCCTCATATCAAATGGAGAACTCCAGGAAGGCTCTGTCATCAAGCTCTCCAAGTGCACCTGCACCGTCATCCATAATAACACGTACTATTCTTGCCATTATTTTAAGCCCGCTCTTAGGTAGCTTAGCTTCTACATTTTTACCTACCACCAACATCATCAATTTTATAATACCTTTACTAATTCTTGCCTTTTTCTCCTACAGGACTATTACAATACTCGATCTTGAACTGGTCCACCACAAGCTTGCCCTTGTTGGGAGCCCTATTCCTCTTTTACTACCGACTAGATTTAGCATTTCAATTGGTTCATCAACTAGCCAATCCAGCCACCCCATAGAAGAAAGCGATGTTCACTCAACCCAAGCATCGGATACACCAATACTCATGCCAACAACTGTAATTCCATTCAAAGCACTCAATCCCAACTATAAAAAATGGTGCATCCAAGGTCGTGTGCTTGCCAAGACACCCATCCATGAACACACCAACCAATGCAGTCCAGGGAAACTATTTGGCTTTGACCTTATTGGTTGTTCTAGAGAAGAGATACATGTCTCTACCTTTAACAACTTTGTTGACACCTTCTATTCCCTTGTTGAAATCGGGACAATGTACACTATCTCGAATGGCACAATCAAAACAATTAACCCTTCATATAACCATTTTAACAACCATCTTGAGATTGTTCTTTCATCTACGTCAACCATCCACCCTTGCCTCGATGCATTCCCCTCCATTCCTTTACATTCCTTCCAATTTAAAACAATCAATGACCTCCAAAGTTTACCTTCAAATTCCATGGTTGACCTAATTGGCCTTGTTAGCTCTGTCTCACCTGCACCTACAATTCAGAAAAAAGACAGTTATGAAACAAGTAGGAGAACCGTTTGCCTCAGAGACACATCCTGTTTTAGCATTGATGTCACGCTTTGGGGTCATCATTGCCACACTGAGGGTTCACATGTCACTTCACTATACTCCTCTGACCCACCACCTGTACTTGCAATAAAGGGTGGCCGTCTTACAGATTACAATGGTAAAACAATTGGAAGTGTTCCCAGTAGTACCATCCTTATCAATCTAGATATTGAGGCAACCCATCACCTTCAGAAATGGTACACTAATCATGGATTTTGCGCTGCGTCTCCATCCTTGAGCCGCAAATACATAGGCTCTATGTCTCGAACACACCCATCTAAAACAATTTCCGCCTTGTAAAGCATGCAACCCTCTGATAAGACCCTATGGTTCTTTCTGTGTGCTTCCATTGTTGACATTAACATGGATGACTTCCACTTCCTTGCATGCCCTCTCTTTGTTGATGGTGTTCAATGCATGAAGAAATTTGAACATAGAGCTTTCAACACTTGGCATTGCAGCAAATGTGATGGTGAATTCACAGAATGTGACTACAGGTACATTTTAAAGCTTTCCTTGCAAGACCACACCGGCCAGATCAACGGGGCCACAAATTTTGATGATGCAGCCAACAAACTTCTTGGTGTCTCTACAAAGGATTTATGCCTGCTCACCACCGATCCCTCCACCATAAAGGATCTCTCTCTACACGTAACTTTGTGCCGATACTTGTTCACCTTGTCCATTAAGACAGAGACTTTCAACTCCAATACATGCTTGAAGACAACCATTGCCAATTTAGAAGAGCTTCCTTATGTTGTTGCATCAACGAAACTCCTTGAAGAAATATCTACACTCACTACTCAAACCCATCCTATTGCATGCCGTTTATAACCTCCCCTTCATATACTCCACCCTTGGCTATTGCAACCACCACTTTTACTCACGCTTCCACATCTTACTCTTCCCTCAATCCTTTCTTCAACACATCGTACCCTACAATACACCATCCCATCTCTCCAAATGCACTCCACCTCAGCTCAACCCAATTATGTTTCTTCCACTTCATCATGACCACTATATCCCCCCACCCCCCCCACTTTCCTTCCTTCATTGCTTGTATATATACTTTTCCCTTACTTTCCTATCTTTTTTCAGATATCTGCAATGTAATTATCTACTGTAAATTTTGTGCTCACATGGCAGATGTGTTATCGTATACGTTACGTCTTTATTTTTAAAGCATGCCATACATATCTATCCATAAAACATTTATCGTTTTCTTACATGTATACAATGTTTATTATGTCATATATGTACATTTCTTTTTTCTACTATGCTGCTCCTTGGTTGCTTTTCACATACATAAATGCTCCACATACATCACAAAAACTACTTTTTACGTTATGTCTTGCAAAAACTTTCGCAATACGTTATTTTGTATACGTAGCCGTACCTTCTTATCGGTACTTTGCATATCTTGCTTTTAATGTACATGCCTCAACTTTTTCTTACAATTACACATTTATAACATTTGAAATTTCCATCAATGTCTCCTCCAAGTTCAAGGAAAAATCCTCTTCAACAACCCATGTTTCCCAATACTACACATGACGAAATAAATGCACGTAGAAGGCTTCTTTATAGCCAAACAAAGGACCGCCAAAATGTGCATAGATGTCTTACTTATAAATCTAGGAGTGGAAACATCAATGCTTCAATCAACCCTACCCTAATGCCCACATCCACTACACCCCCGCCTCCAACCACCCCCTTTCCACATGGTCACACTTGCTTTCTTAATCGGCTTTCTCGCCTCCACCCACTTCATGTTTGCTCCATATGCAAGGAATCATATCCAAAAATGAAAACAAATTTCTCAAGTGGAATCTATACATGCTCTCGATGTAGTAATGAGCGACATGGACATCGCTTCTCCATAGATAACAACATGGATCCTGGAAACCAACCAATTGAACTTGCATGCTTGACTCAAATAGAAGAAATGCTAATTGCCCAAGTCAATCCAATACTTCAAGTTACACATGCACGTGGTGGCCAATCCAAATACTCCGGCCATACTATTAACTTCCCACAAGATATCTCCACAATAGCCACCTCTCTTCCACACCTCTTAATAGATTTGGACATCCTTGTTGTTCGAAAATTCAATGCTGCAAAAAAGCCTTATGAATTCATTGTTAGCCATTCAAATGTTCTAGCTGCATTGGAATTCAAAATCTCCAATGACCCATATTACAAGGATGTCCACCTTGATCTCCAAGCATTACATGCTTTGCCACTTGAACCCACAGATGTGTCCTCCCTTCTTCACCATGCCACAACCCCTGGGCCTGACCTCCAACTACCGTCACCCACTACTGATGATGCAACACCTTCAATGCCAATTCCAACAAGCATTGAAACCTCGTCCTTTGTTTTTGCACTCCCAGATTCTCACACTGAGCCTGAAGAAATTAGGCGGTTTGCATCTACCACCCCTACCACCCCTTCAACATCAATTGATTGGCCCCCCATTGGTCTTTCTCCAATAAATGAATACAATATGGAAGGGCTCCTCTCAAAGGCATTCCCAACGCTATTTCCCACAGGGGTTCCCATGCTAAAAAAACCTCGTCTTTACGAAGTCTCCATGCAAGAATATGCTTTGCACCTTATCCGATTCCATGATAATAGGTTTTCCCAACACCCTTGCTTCCGCTACTACGTGTACAACCTTATGATGCGCCATCATAGCCAGGATACCGTATCTATTTTTGTTAAACGCAACCTAGCAGACAAACTCCTCGCAACTGTCTCGGCTTTGCGCACACAACTTAGCCATCTGCCAGAATCTCGTGTTGCTAATCATGCCATGCGGTTTGGCTTTGATCTGCATGGTACCTACTCTTTCTGGAGCAAAAGATGAGGTGAGTTGTGTGATATGATCACCCAGCTTGGTAGCCCAACCTTTTTTTTTACCCTCAGTGCAACTGACACCAAATGGCATGACCTTCACATTCTCATGCCTTCGCAGCCTCCAACTTCATTGCCTTCACAATTCCAATGGAGAATTCATAACATTATAACCAATCCACATACTACATCTCTATATATGCACCATAGATTCACCATCTTCCTTGAAGAGGTCCTTCTACACACATTCAAGACAAAAGATTACTGGTGCAGGTTTGTTCCTCTCACTCTTTTCATTTTATTTCATTTTACTGCTTCGCATTTTGAAATTTTCCCTAACTATATGTTTTGTTTTTGCTTCCCTTCTTAATACAGGTATGAATGGAAAAACCGAGGTTCTGCTCATATACATGGATTCCTTTTTTTGGAGGATGCACCCAATATGGACAGCCTTGATTGGAATGATACCCTTGCTGTTAATAGTGCAAAAACATACTTTGACAGCTTCTTAACAGCATGGAACCCTTGTCCCGCGCACCTTCGTGTCTCCGCCTTCCATCGAGCATCTCACCAAGACCCTTGCACACTTGTAGCATCCTCCATACGTGAAGGAAACCATAATGATGACTATGAAACCCTTGTCAATTCTGTGCATAGACACACAAATTGCAATGAATTCTCTTGTCTTTGCAAAAAAGGCACAAACCTTGTTTGTCGCTATGGTTTCCCCTTTGACCTACAGGAAACATCTTCTATGTTCATTTACAGCTCTGGCCAAAAAAAAATATAGCCCCGCTAGAAATGATGCGCTTCTAAACGTACACAACCCTCTTATGCTCTCAGTATGGAGAGCTAATATTGATTGCCAACCAGTGCTCTTGCGCCATGCTATCCTCTCATACATTTCAAAGTATGCTTCGAAGGCAGAGAACAAATTTGAGAGCTACCATGACATTCTAACACGTATTGCACATGCTGCCCCTGCAAAAGAGGGAATCTTACTACCTATCTGGAAACTTTTGTCCGAAACCGTGGCTGATCGAGACATCGGAGCACAAGAAACCTGCCATATGCTACAAAAACTTTCCTTGACTCTTTGTAGTCATACATTTATTTCCCTAAACACCTCCCAAACCATTTTCAAATGTGTCTCTCTAGACGTCCCCAACACCCCCCCGCCAACCAACTTCATTTTCGCATACATGCAAAGACCTGCTTCGCTTGAACACCTTCCCCTTCTCGAAGCTTCCCGTTCTTGGTCCTTTTCTGCACATAGGAAAAAAATCAATGGAAGCTGCACAAACCGGCCAAGATCGTGTGTGTCCTTCCTTGTTTCCTTGCCATCCCTCCTTCCACCTCTCCTCCTTATGTCGATTTCTATTGGAGTGAACTCTTACTGTACAAACCTTTCCGCAATGTGCCAAAATATATTGGCTCCTCTGACTTGGAAATTGTCTCTGCATGGGAATCCTTCCGTGGGAGCTACAATCCCTGGCATGTTGGCCGAGAACCTTCGAGAACCTTCACCCCCTCCAACTATTTCTGTTGATACACCCCCCCCTCATGAAGATCATCTTGCTTCCTCTATCAACCTGTCAGAATGAGAACTCCTCTCTCAACTCCACCCTAGGAACAACCTACAACTTGATGATCTTGACATGCTTGGTCATCGCAACTTTGACACCAATCACAATTGGTGCCACATGCAGATACCTTTACACTTGCAAAACTCAGCCATCTCATTTCTTGACTTGAACCGCTCATCAAACCAAGCAGAACTACAACCTTTTTCAACTCCTGCTTCGCCTAATTGCTTTTCTCCAACACAACGCAAAGCCTTTGAAATTATTATGTCCCACTCCACACAACACACTACCACAAAACCATTACGTATGATCATCCAAGAAACTACAGGCACAGGAAAATCCTACTTAATTGGATGCTTGCAAGCTACCTTCTCTTCATCATCTCGAAATAACTCATCCCCTCTTCTCCTGCTTGCTCCAACTGGCGTTGCAGCATTTAACATAAATTCCCTTACAATAAATTCTGCCCTTCGAATACTAATAAATACTATGCTTCCTCTTGAAGGCCAAGCCCTTGCAAACCTTCAAGAACGAATCCTCCATATACGTTATGTGCTAATTGATGAGATGAGTTTCATTGGACCAAATCTCTTATCCAACATTGACTCTCGCCTTCGGGAAGCATTCCCTTCCCATCAAACTTCCCCTTTTGGAGGCCACTTTATCATCCTCATAGGTGACCTTGGTCAACTTCCACCTATTAAAGATATCCCCATGTATGTAGGAGCATCACGTGGAAACACATTTTGGCGTACCTTTGACACATTGATAACCCTCTCAACGGTTTTCCGTCAACAAGGAGATGACCCTTCTCATATTTAGTTCTGCCAACTTCTCCTCAATATTAGGAATGGAACACCAACTATTTCCGATTGGACCCTTCTTATGTCAAGGACATCCTCTTCCCTCTCTCAAATCGAGAACCATGTATTTGATCAATCCACCCATTTGTTCTTATTTAACAATTCAGTTGCCTTACACAACAAACAAAAGGTTAAACAACTAAATGTCCCGATTGCATTATGTTCTGCAGAAGTTAGGAAACAAACACTACTGCTTGCACCAGAAGATGAACTATTAGATATGGTCATACTCCTTGTCGTTGGTCAACAAGTTATGCTTACAGCAAACCTTTGGGTTGAGGCAGATCTTGTTAATGGTGCTCTTGGTAAAGTTGTTTCAATCTTGTACAACACCACCACTACTCCACCTATGCTTCCTTTGTTTGTTGTTGTTGACTTTGTCAACTACAAAGGCCTGCCATGGGATGCTTCTAACCCTACCTACATCCCAATCCTCCCTTTAACAAGAGGTTCTCATAGACAACTTCCCCTTTGTATGGCCCGGGGTTTAACAATCCACAAATCCCAAGGAATGACCTTACAGAAGGCAACAATCGACATAGGAAACATTGATCAACAAGGGATAACATTTACTACAATTTCAAGAGTTAGACAACTCACTGACCTACGCATAATGCCATCTTTTTCTTTTGCTCACTATTTACGTATGAAGGATAGCCCTCCTGTCCAACGAAGAAAACAAGAAGAAACTTTTATTGCCCCCAGATCAATTGCACCAGAGTCTTGCTTAACATAGTTGCTGACATATGCTTACACCCTTGCATTGCTTCCCACACCTCTTGTCGGTACCATACCATTCCACTTACAACAGTATTTTCTCTCTACAATAGAACAAAAAAAAAAAAAGAACAACGAAATGTCCATTACACAAGGTTTCAACTTTTTTTCCTTTCATCTATGATATGAATATCTTCTTGTTTTTCTTATTCGGTACTATGAAAAAAAATGTTAGTCTACCAATTCATTTAAAAAAAACATGTGCCTTCCTTTACTCTATATTATTCAAACATGTTAAGCTTTTCATCACTCTGTTTTCTCTCTACCTAGCTCTTCAACAAGAGACATGGACATGCAATACCTGAACACCCTTGTTGACTTTTGCAAGCAAATCAAGGAACAACAACCATCACTGCAATAAATTGAACCATGCTTCCAATCGACTTCAGACATCCCACTGAATCCGATTCACCCTACTATTAAGCTTCTCTCACAAACAACAACCTTCCTTCAACGCATGGTCCGCAAAGACTTAGTATCCCACCACCCTTGTCTTGCTCAATACATAAACGTTACATGGTGTTGTCATTGCCATAGTCTCTCTTGCATTTATGACTAGAGCCTCCTCCTTGCTTGCAATTCCCTTTTCCCTCTCCTTACAACCTAGCAACCCTTCTTCTTTGATTCCCACATGTTCTTCAGTTGCCATTACTACCCTTCAGTTGTACGTACCACCTTGTCCATAACCTATGCTTTTCTTGAATAGATATATTAGCCTTTTCCACACATACAACGCACAAAGATTGTACATATTACATGGTTCCACTACTACCATAGTACATGTACATTTATTATATTTCCCTTCTACTTGTACACATTGCTTAACATAGTTGCTCACATATACTTACACCCATGCATTGCTTCCCACACCTCTTCTCGGTTACACAGAAAATAATAAACAAACAACACCATAAAAACCAAATACTATCACTTTTCACTTGCTAAATACCAAAACAAAACAACCTCACCTTCTTCCCTCCCCCCATCCACCCCCCAAAAAAACACTCTTGCACTCATGCACATATTTCTGTTCATTTGCTTCCAACATTTTCACTTCGTTTTGTTTCATCTACTTGAATCTACCATAACATTAGACTTACAACATTATTTTCTCTCTACAATAGAACAAACAAAAAAAGAACAACAAAATGTCCATTACACAAGTTTTCAACTTTTTTTCCTATCATCTATGATGTGCATATCTTCTTTCTTTTCTTATTCGGTACTATGAAAAAAAATTGTTTGTATAGCAATTCAATTAAAAAAATAGATGTGCCTTGCTTTACTCTATATTATTTGAACAAGTTAGGATTTTAATCGCTCTTTTTTCTCTCTTCCTAGCTCTTCATCAACAAACATGGACATGCAATACCTAAACACCCTTGCTGACTTCTGCAAGCAAATAAAGGAACAAGAAGCATCGCTACAACAAATTGAAGCACGGTTCCAATCGATTTCAAACATTCCACTGAATCCGATTCACCCTACTATTAAGCTTCTCTCAGAAATAAGAGCCTTCCTTCAACGCATGATCCATATGCATGAAAGGGACACCATGTGCAAGATACGTAAAGAATTAGTATCCTGCCACGCTTCTCTTGCTCAATACATAAACATTACTTGGTGTTGTCGTTGCCATAGTCCCTCTTACATTTATGACTAGAGCCTCCTCTTTGCTTGCAATTTCCTTTTCCCTCTCCTTACAATCCAACAAGCCTTCTTCTTTGATTCCCACACCTTCTTCAACTGCCATTACTACCCTTCACTTGTACGTACTACCTTGTCCATAACCTATGCTTTTCTTGAATACATGTATTAGCCTTTTCCACACATGGAATGCACAAACACTGTATATATTACATGCTTCCACTACTACCACAATACATGTACATTTATTATATTTCCCTTCTACTTGCATGTAATGCACCTCTCTAAACTATCTACTCTATCAAACAAACACTTCTTTTACAAATACAATGCAACAAACTCTATGTAAATAGAAACAGTTCACATTATACTCAGTTCTTAACTTCTACTGTACATTTAATCTATGTATATATTTACCTTCTGCTTCTTGTCATTACACATATGTATATTCTTTTTCCCATGGACTCCCTATACTTGGTTTCAAAGTAAATATGTTGTCCATTTGTTACTTCTACTCAATTTAGACTGTTTGGACATTAAACTAGTTGTAAATATTCGCAATCCTCATTTTGTTTCAAATACTCTCCTATGATCAGAGAAACAGTTCACACTGTACTGTATGTACATAGAAACAATTCACGATATATACTAAATTATTAAGTTCTGTTGTACATTTATCCTGTCTGTTTATTTAGCTTGTACTTATTGACTTCACACCTATGTCTATTTTTTCCCCCAGCACGCCCCTATACTTGGTTTGAAAGTAAATTTGTTGCCCATTTTTTAACTTCTACTACAAGTATACTATTTGTACATTTAGTTGATTTCAAATATTTGCGATACTCGAATCGTTTCAAAATACTCTCCATAAAAGAGTATATGGTCTGTAAATAAATAACTGTTGCAATAGTTTGTTAGTCGGTTTTTTAATTTACTAGTGCATCTACTTCTTCTGTACTTGTCCTCTCTGGTTCCCGCCACTGCAAGCTTCCTTTGTGGCATGCAAAGCAATATCCAACTCCAAACTAAAAGGTACTGTCCTATCTACTTTTCTTTCCATGCTATTTGAACATTTTATACAAGAAGAAACAAAAAATTTACTTTATTTACTGAATACTATATTTATATTATAGTTCATTGTTCTTGTGTTGTGTGCTACTCTAACAGGTTATCATATCATGGTGGGGAGAAGGAATCCATTGGTGGTACATAATTTTTTTATCCTTCTGAGGTAAATATCCTCAATATGATAGCTTAGCATGTACTATTTGAATGGATGAAAATTACATCATTTTCTGTAATATAACTATTAGATTTTTCACATATATATATAATAGCATGTTGGTTGACCTTATAAATTATAATGAACTCCAAAATAAGGTGAAGGCTTTTTCAGACCAACTTTTTCCTGAAGTTTCAACTTTCAAGTATGAAAATATGAACCTAGATTGTTACAGTAATTTTTCTAAGAAAAGTAAGATAATGTTTACCTATTTCATATGTGGTCCTTAATATAACATTGTATTGCTCCAGGTAGAGGAGTTTTTATTGAACCATCCAGGGATTCTGGCTGTTATGGTTGTGGGAATCCCTAATTCTAGGTTGAATGAACTTGTTACCGCCAGTATTCAGCTACACAACATTTGGCAATGGGAAGACAAGAAACTGAAAATGTAGAGTCAAGCAAGCAACATATTGTCACCAAGGCTACTACAACTGTATTGCAAGAAGCAAGGACTGTCCGGGTATGTCTTTGTAATCAGCCTTGAAAATCATATATTTATAATTAATTTTCTCTGGGTTGATTATTTCCATGTTGTGAGAGAACTGTTTCTTTAATCAATCAATGCCTCGTCATCCATATTGATGGAGGCTCAACTTCACTCAATGGCCATATGCTCCTCAAATGTTGAATCGACCTAAATAACAACATGGTTTTAGATTGGATGGTTGATGTCTAATAACATGTGTGGGACTGATAGAAAGAATAGAAAGAAGAGTGGAATTATTTATTAGTTATTTCTGTGATGATTTTGACCCATGTATATGTTCTCCTAGATTGTTCTAATGGGGAACGTAATATTAAATTTCGATGTTTTACTGTAGGAGTTTTTATTCTTGGAAATTCTCATTTGGAGCATTAGCAACATACCCTGTATTTTATGATTTTTGTTGGGCCTCAAATTCCACTAAAATCATGTTTCTTGTGAAATTTAAACACGCACTTGTTAATCTGTATGTAGTTATTCATTTTACTCTCTTATGCTTTAGTAGTTTTTGGTAAACTAAGGTGATATCTTTGCATTGGCATCTTCTCATCGGTTTCATTACAAGTTCCAGGACACATGAAAATAGTGCATGTTCTTGTTTCTAGGTTGGGTCTTATTTGATTGAAGATACCAATGCGTCTCCCATTCGATTTTTTTCTTAGTTTCGCTTCCACCCCGTTTCCTTCATGCCATCTTTTTTCTTTGGCATTATTAGTTGTGAACCATGCCTTCCACCTGCGTTGAAAATCCAACGATTGAAAAGAGTTTGGCATAAAACTTCTGGTTCCCATGACAGCTTGCAAGCTACAGAATTAATGAAAGAGCTAAACATAAAAGAGGGTTTGATGATACTGCTATTTATAACACTAATACTGTTGCAGGATGACCATTCACTTTTCTCTAATGAGTATTGAGGCATGGGATTAACGAGCTGAATTGATGATTCCTAGAACATGTTGTAACAAAGCATAGAATTTTCCTTTGATTTGCAGAAGCTGGTAATTGAAACAAGAAGCATGGAATATATGCCATTTAATCTCTCTCTTTCCACCCTTTTGATGAGTGTATCCTTCTTCACATATGGATTTCTTGGCCAAGATCCTTTTTGAAGTTTGGTTTTTAAGCATTGTTCACTTCATCGTCCATCCTGTAAATGAAAAAATACCATCTATTTAGTAAAAAATCCAGTGGTTTTTTTTCTCTTTCCATTGGTTTTCAGTTTCTATATTAAAAATGCCATTGTTCGGACTGTTTTTGGGGTTTTGGTTTTGTTATAATTGGATCTGGAAGGTTTTTAAATATATGTTGGTGGATTGAGGTACAGGGGCTTATAAGTACGTTGAGGAGCTATGGAAGAAGAAGCAGTCAGATGTAATGCGATTTTTGCAGTGAGTGAGGTGCTAGGAATTTCATCAGCTTCCTGGTATAGTGAGGGTAACCAGGCCCAGTAGGCCCGACAAAGCTCAACGTCTCGGCTACAAGGCCAAGCAAGTAAAGCTTCTGATTTTATGTTAATTTTAATTTTTAAGAGCTGGTTATATATCTAATCTGTATAGATCAGGCTGTTATCAAGAATGAAATATAAATTGCAGTGTGAATGGAGTCTAGTTTATTGATTGGTAGCTATAGCAAGCCACGTAAAGTAACCAATAAATATATAAGTTTGGCTGTGCACTGATAAGCAATATACCAGGATCAAGGCATATTGTTTGGGTTATATGAAAATTAGGTCTTGAACTACATCATTTTATCATTATAATTTATAAGTAGCTTTACATCAAGCAAGTTGTTAGAATTTACTCCGTGTCTACATACAATGCTTGGTTGATTGGTTGAACTTTTTCGAGAACATGAACTGGAATGAGGTGGCCTTGGCATTGCTCTGCCATAAGTATATTTGGTTTTGCCCTTTTTATTGGTTCCTTGCTTTATTGCAACATTCATAATATATGTAGAATTTTCCCTTGTCATTTCTCGCTCTTTTTACTTTTGTTCGAAGCCCCACATTGTCGCTGCGGGTTCGTCAGTACGTGAAGTCAAAGTGTGTTGTGATATTGTCTCAGTTATACTTCTCATAGCCTTGTCACTGAAGATTGAGAACTTGGTCGTGATTGGCTAGGCCATTTTATCTTGAAGATTCCTTGTCTCAAAGCCACCAATACCTTTTGGCTATGCCAATATAAGATGAGTTAACAATGCTTGGGTTTGATACCTAAATTTCTACCTTTGGTTTTTGGAGCTCCGATGACTATGAAACAGACATATTGGCATGCAAAACTGGCTAAGAGGAAACTTCCTGGACAACTATATTGGTAAATACTAAAGATGACTAACGAATCAAGAAACTACTGTCCATTCATCTTTCATTCATGGTATATTGAATATTTAGTAGATTTGTTTAGAAAAAATAGAAAATTAAGTGAACCCAAAAAGGGTAAAAACTGATAAGGTAAAAAATGGTATGTAGAATGACATATAACCTTAAATGCGTTGGATGAATTGCTTGCTAAAATGAACGAATATATCTTCATTAACCTTCATGTTGAAAATCAAAATGTTTGGGAGGATATCAAGTTTTAGTTAAAAGGGGTGAATTAGATTAGGAGTTTATTGGTCTGTGCCATATCCTTAGAATTATATATACGTCATCATACTGAGTTTTAAACCAAAAACTTGGAATAGTTATTTTTTGTTGCTACTGAATCAATGTACTTTGAGTTTGCACTAATGTACAAAACCCCACACTTTGTAATGGTTATGAGGGAAAATCACTAATAATTTTCTCATTGAACCTAAAAAAGGTTGGCAATTTCTTGTGGAAAATCTATCATTGGTGCCATTGATATTCCAAGGATATTAGTTATGTAACTACTATGGACTCCTACATTAACCAACAACAAACAATAATTGTTTTTGTCTACCCATGGTGAATACTTACTAAGAGAGTAGGTGGGACTCGAGAGAAAATATCCTGAATAAGATGGATTTCTTGGACATAGAGAGGACCAAGAAGAAACTCTAGAAGGCTACTAATTTGGTATATTTGGTATGTGAAAGTGCATTAAGCCCATGGATGTTTGCAAAACCATTGGACGAAACCATACATTTGATTGTGTAGAGGATATTGATGCTTTTAAAATCCAAGATGAAATGGGAGAAAACTTGGTAGAAGGTGTTGATAACTATAAATAAAGAATTATCGCAAAGTAAATTGGACAATGAAGATTGCATTTGGGACTTGATGCAATTTCCAAGTTACTGTGTGCATGATTATCACTAAGAGTGCATCCTTTGATAATTTTGTAAGTGCTAAGATTGTTGAAAAGCTAAACCTGGGTTGTTTTCTTAATTTGAATACT
The DNA here is from genome assembly GCA_001517045.1 of Pseudotsuga menziesii. NCBI lineage: Eukaryota > Viridiplantae > Streptophyta > Pinopsida > Pinales > Pinaceae > Pseudotsuga > Pseudotsuga menziesii. Next base: position 223,760 of record LPNX011178494.1, on the reverse strand, counting down.
TATTTAATATCATGCTTGGGTTGTTTTGATTGTTGAGAGGAGACTGCTGCTCTTAAAATCAAAGATGAGATAGCAGAAAACTTTGCAGAAGATGTTGGTAATTATAAATAAATAATAATCATAGAGTAAAATGGAGAATAAACATTGTGTTTAGTAGGATTGGGTGCAATTTCCAATATATTGAGTGCAAAATTATCATTGATAGTGCATCCTTGGACAACTTGGTAAGTGCTAAGATTGTTGAAATGTTGAACCTCTATTAAAAGTTGTTTTTGTTTTTTTTGTTCGTCTACCTTACCAATGTGTTTCTGCTGATGCAGATATGTGGGCAACATAAGTTTAGATGTTACAGAAATCCTTCTCCCAGAGGTTTTTGCTGGCATTGTCCCTGTGGAGGACTACGGGCTTATCAAGAAAGAAAAGGTAAATATTATTTATTATAATTATTCCCTGGTCACCAGTTCTTATTTATTATAATTATGCCCTCGTCACCCATTCTTCTTCTCAATAATTTGTCCTTTGACTACAATAATATTGAAAGCCAATTAAAAAAGGAACTAGCATCTATTCATCTTAAACCTTGAAATCTTAAACCGCAATCTTTCAAGGGGAAGAGATCTGTATTTCTTAGATCTATTTTGGCGGTCAATATCCAGGGTTAGGATGGATACAATTTACTGCAAATAATTAACATCTTTTTCAAATTATGTATCTCTCCATATTTTTGCTATGGTTGGTTGAATACTTTGTTTACCTTATGAGGATTATGCTACTTTAGAGCTGAAAATACATGCTATATTCCTTTCCGAAAGAAATTTTAATACTGTAGAGCTGGAACTACACACTATATTCCTTTTTGAAAGTGATTTTAATACTATAGACTATTTTTTAGTGCTCTCTTAATTTTCAAGTCTTTTTTCTGTATTTAAGCTAACCATTTGATTTTCCTTCTTTACAGTCATCCTATGGATTTGTACACTACTATAATCATAGATCAGCTTCAATCTCCATTTTAACTCTTAATGGAAGACAAATGTAAGCCACAGTTTCACTTCAAAAGCTTCTTTTCATTTTATCATTGTACAGTGGTTTCCTGACTGATCTATAAGTAAAAATTGCTGATCAATCTTGTGTAGATATGCAGATTTGGTTAGGTTATTGAAGTCAACTAGGCTTATGCAAGTGGGAGATCATTGAAGAATATGGTGCTGAGGGATATCCATTCATTACAAAGAGAATTGATGAGCTGAGGGCCAAAGAGGAGGCCGTAAGGGCTACACAGACTATAGAGTCTCTTCTGCTGTCCAATGAATGAGATTTTGTCCTTGCCAATGGAGGAAGAAAGGTGAGTTCTTTCCATTTATGCTTGTTTTTTACTCTGCCTCGAAATCTGGATATCATTTCTTTATATGAGAATGTAAGAAAGAAAGCATGTATTGAATTGGGCGATTTAGTTTCCTGCAATTATTGGATTTTGTAAGGGTTTAGCAATAATAGGTGCAGAAATTTTATTCTATGATGGTCTCATTGCCAATTTGTGTTTTGCCAATAGGTTCCAGTAGTGGAGCTTCTGGGGAAGACAGTGGGTCTATATTTCTTATCCCACTGGTGTGGTCCCTATAGAAATTTCACTCTAGCATGCCATGGCTGGATTTACCATTTGCAGATCACACTGAAAAGAAGTTCACTACATTACAAACTGATGCAGTGGGCCTTATACAAGAATATGGAATCCGAACTTAAGAGAAATCTAGACAAGAAGCACAAACCCTGGATTCACTCTTGGTTTACGATGAGCACAACTTTGTGCTCAAGCATGAAGGTGCCCAGGTGAGTTACTGAGATCTTCTTACTATCTTCAATGTTCTTATGCCATGATTCATTAATCACACCATAAAACCATAAAATAAGTTCTACTCCTACATAACATTTGAGGGTTTATATATACAAATGGTCAATCAGAGTGCTTTTTTCTATGATTACCCATTTTGAAATCTCATTGGGCTTCCAATGTTACTTTAAGTTTGTGAGTCGTGATAGCTCTGACAAGCAGACAACAAAAGGGGCAATTCATGGGTGAATTTTGGCAGTCTAATCTCAGCATTTAAGCCAATTGGTCTTTTTTGTTTTGATAGTGTGCTATCCAAACTCATATGGTTAGTGTTTCTCTATTTAAAAAATAAGAGTTTACTTAATAATATTCTGACTCTAATGCACATAGTATCTGCAATATGACTGATTGATTATCATATCTCAAGTCAATGTGGCTACTATTTCCCTATTTTCCCAAGAAAAAATGGGTTGCTTATAATATGATTGGTGGATTATCATATTCAAAATTAAATAAAACAAATCTTTATATACAAAATTTCGGTTGTACAGTTTTCAAATTAACTGTTTGAATCTGGTTGAAAGTATGTTATGATTTTAGGGAACTACACTGTACATATACATAAGTTATTAGTGAACTAAGGAGCAGCGTGAAACAGTTAATTTGCCTATCTACAAGGCTTAGGATTCTGCTTAATTTTATCTACAAGGCTTCCATCATCCTTGACATAAAAGTTCCTATCTCGTATCGCTCTCCTATAATAATGTTCATGCTTGTTTTACAGCCTTTTTTTAAACTGTATCGCCCTGTTACCAAAATTTTCAACAAATTTTACAACAGCTGTAATTCAAAACATTTTCTTTGTTCTTGTAGATTGGACCATTGAGATGTTGGCCAGGAGGTCTTTGTCTGTCTAGGTCTATTGGGGATATGGATGTGGGCGAGTTCATTGTACCTATACCTCATGTAAAACAAGTGAAGGTGGGCAGACATTTTTTTCTCTTTTGATCCTTCACCAATTTTATCCATTTACTGCTGGAAAAAATACCTGGTCACAATGTGCCTATTTGATTTAGATTGGTAATTTTTTGTTCCAATAGCTATCGAATGCTGGAGGGAGGCTTATCATTGCAACTGATAATGTTTGGGATGCCTTGAGTTCTGAGAAGGCTGCAAATTGTTGCTGAGGTTTGCCAGCAAAACTTGCTGCAAAACAAATTGTTAAGGTACAAATACTCCTGACAACAATATTGCCATATTTACAGTTATTTTCTATCATAGCCTAATCGATTTAGCTATAGGAGGATTTGAGGATAAGGGGCCTTAGGGATGACACAACATGAATTGTGGTGGATTTGATCCCACCTGAGAAATCTGTACCACCAGCTCCAGTTAAGAAGCAAGGCAGATTCAAGTCATTTTTTTGAAGGAAGTCCACTGATTCAAAATCAAAGACAGATGAAAAGAAAAATATAGACATTGTCTAGGAAATTTTCGAGGAGGGGTCAGCAATGCTTGCTGAAAGGTAGATATAGCCATTTCCAGCTTAGCTTAGTTTCTGTTTTGTCATCACAAACCTATCTTTGGATTCAATACAAAGCATGATATATTGTATTTGAGTTGCATTCCATGAATGTGGACAATATACGTTTACAATTTTTTATTATCTGATTGGAAAATCATGTTGCAAATTTAATTCGTGGTTGTGTGAATGGTATGTAATGTCTGCTTATATTTTGACAATTTTGAATTTCAAGTCTTCAATTTGGATTTTTTAAAATAATCTTTTTCTTGTCAATGTATTTAGTTAGTTTGCACGTTCAACCTGAGTAAAAGCATGATCTATTTTCATAGTTTGTTTTTTGGGTTCTAGGCATTTAGTATAGAATGGTGTTTTTCCTTTTTCCTTTTAGGATTTGTTATTTTATTTATACAGAGGTATGAGGTTCAAAGTAGGTATTTTTCTGTTATGACCTTGTAAACTTCTACTTTTGCTACTATGCTAGATTAAATACTTACTCTTCCATGTGATGTACTAATGAAAGCTAGCTGTAGAGAACTATTATAGAACGCACAATGTTGCAAGTTTGTCATGCTAATAATTTGAGTATTTGACATTGCAGGTTGGGCTCAGATTATGCAATGCAGATAGTATCATGATTATTTGCTTGTGCTGTCTGTCAAACTAACATCACACCTAGTGAAGGCATTTCTGTGCATGCTGGTTCATTTTTTCAGGAAATATGCACTGTTGGGAAGGTCCCTTTCTATGTGCAAGCTGTAAATTGAAGAAAGATGCAATGGAGGGAAACTGATCATCAAGAGTGTGTTGCAGCTGCAACAGTTTTCCCAAAATTCTAAAATTTTGGGGCCCTCCTTTACTTTGAATTAGTCGTTTTGTTCCTTGATTTCAGCCTATTGATTTTGGGTCTATGATTTGCTGAAGCTTCTTCCAGCACTTGGAATTGTTGTCAATCAATTGATTTTTTCTCATTTCAATGCTTAAAAGAATCCCATCCTTAATTGAGTTCATCGTCGTTTTGCATATCTTTTAAAACCTTCCTGTATCGAGAGTTAATTCATTTGACTGTCCCGTCGTTGTGGGTGATTTTCAGATCTTGATTGTCTTTTTCGCACCGACCGTTGCGGGCCTTTTCCGGGTTTAAACTTTCCTTTTCTCTCCGACCATTACGCGCGAGTTGTGATTCTTCATCGGGTGGTTTTTGATTCTCTATCGGACAGGTTTGAAGTCTTCTTCGTCCGATGCTGCGGAGAAATCTCCTTTTCGGGCGTCCGCCGTTGCGGATCACTTTGGACTTAGTTTTTCTTTTGCACCCCGATGTGTGTTTCAGCTTCGTATCGGAATGCTTGGCCGTAGTTTCCTCCTCTATTGTGGGCAGAATCATGCTCTGAGGATCCACCGTTGCGGAAGGTGTCAAGTTGATTGGGCTCCGAGTCGAAGGGCCCGCCGTTGCGGAGGAGTTCAGATTCTTGGTCATCCGATCAAGGGACCTACCGGTGCCCGATTTTAGTTCACGTATTCTATTTTAGCCGTGCGGGTGAGTTAGTATTGTGGACCATCCGTTGTTGCAGAGGGACTGAAGCTCTAGTCGCTCGACGCAACTTTTGTTTCGCGCCCGATTTAAACGCTCTCGCACATGTGGCATTTTTTTTATATTTATACGGTGCAACGGTATGGGTTTTTGTATTGTTTGTTTTGATTATCGAGCACTGTCGTGGTGAGCTTAGCATTGAGCTGTCGGGATTCGAAGGGAGAGAGGATCTAGCTATCGTTGTACCAGCTTCCAGGTGGAAGAAGTATTCCAACCGCCATCGACTCAACCATTCGCCGGATTGCCAGGTAGATTTATTCCATCTTTTCCCATCACATTTGAATGGTTATTGGTTTTCTCCCATATTTTGGGGTCCCCAGCATTTTCCCTCATCCAGCTAGGATTTAAGCTTGTGTGAGTGGGTTTTATCTTAACCTTGGGTAAAGGGGGCGTTTTTTTGACCATTTAAGTCATTTTCTTTTCTCCTTTAGTCACTGCCTCGCGCGCACAAGGGTGAAGGGGTTAGGCACAGACGGCCGTTACACCGTCTGCGCCAAGCCTTGCTGCGTGGCCATGATAGACAAGGAGTGGACGGATTTTGGGCGCTGCCATGGGGGGTTTGGTAGTTTATTGATTTCCGTGGTGCATCCCCAACCTCTAGACTCTAGCCGTTCCACTGGCACATTTTCTCAGCCTCGATGAGGAAGAAGGTCGGACCTACAGTTGACTGGGAGGAATAGATTTTTGAAGAGTTTTCGCAGTCGAGCCTAGCCTGTGTTGTTTGCGCCATCCTTCCCGACCCTTTTGATTTTTTGGCCACCTAAAACCCTAGTGGGGTAGAAGGGGTGTGTCGCTGATTACACTGCGTTTATTGAGGATAGCATGTTGGTCGTGTTTTGATGAGGATACCATGTACAGAAAAGTGGTTACGCCTCCCTAGGGAGGGCGAAATGTACTGTTAGATTAATGTAACTTCTCCGCTACAAGTCGCATGCGTTTCTTTTGTGATGTGTCTGATTGGGTTTTATGGCTAAAGTGTTGATTGGCATGAGCTTGACGCTTTTAATCCTTCTCTGTGTTTGCTAGGAAATAGAAGGATAATTGAATACTGCACCTGCATATAATTTACAATGTTTTTGCTTCAATGTATCGCTATCATGAGGAAGTGGCAGGTCACATAATAGTGTAGGTTTAATCCTGGCATAAGGATGATTGATAGGCTTGCTCATATAGATCGGATCATAAGATAGTGCACCCATAGTCTCAAGGCATTATAAGGTTGAACAATATATGTATTTGTTGCATTGAACATTACCATACTATGCATAAGATAATGGCACATTGCACAGTACTACATGCTAGATTGATTGTTCAGTATGAGAGACTTATGATTTGATTTCATGGACTGGTCGCAATTATGCTACACTTGAGAAAGGATATATTGCTGCACAATGTTCACAAATTAAAACTGCTTAAATGTCATAATGTTTTTACATTGCAGCAAGAATTTACAATGTCCAAGAGGCAGAAAAGGAAGGCCCCTGCAGTTGAAGAACAAACAACAATAGAGGTTGTCCCACAGAAGGAGTATATATATGAGGATACCCAGTGTATCTCTGGGATTGAGCCTGAGTACAAATGGGGCAAGATATACAGACTGATTTCCCATAGGGAAGTCCTAGACATAGGTCTTGAGGAAGAACCTATTTATGCCAACATTGAAAAATCCGCCATCATGAAGGTGGCTACCAGAACAGAGCTATTCCCTTGCCCTGATGTGATGAGATGGATTCTACCACACACAAATAAAAACACAATGCTGATAGAAAATGTTGAAGGTCAATGCTATGCTGCATTTAGCCCTGGATATGTGGCATTGGCTTACCACTTGCCAGAGCCCCAAGTCTTCCTGTTAAACGATTGGTTAGATAACCTCAGGATGGATTTAGTGGAAACCCTGAGAAGAATGCTCTTACCAGGAAAGCTTTATAGACACAGAGAAACGTAGGAATATGACACAACGAGCTTAAGAGCTCCTTACAGGTTTATAGCCTTGATGCTAAACCAGATCTTTGGAAGAGCCAATGGTAGACTCTTCAAATTGGAGTGGATACCTCTTATGTTTCATGTGGCCACAGAAGGAACAATCTTCAACTAGGCTAGCCTAGTATCAAGTAGTCTCTCTTCTTATGTAGCTGCAGCCTTGGGAGGAGGAGAAGCCTGGAAAAAATCTGAGTTCTACATGAGTTCCATTCTGATAGACTGCATACTATGCCACCACCCTTTCCCTGGGCTCAAATATGTTTGGGATAGGGAAAGAATGCCTGTATATGCAGCCTACAAACTAATGGGGGCTCATCAATACCATAGTTATTACCGAGAGATCTGTGAGCATTTTATTATGGCTCAGCACACGCTTATCTTCCGAAAGGAATGTAACTTCATGTCTGAGGAGGCTATGCAGGTAATAGAGGAGTATGGTGATTACTTCTTGACAGAAAATGGGATGTATCTTAGAATGTTTGGTGGATCAAAAACACCTTATCTGCTGCCCAAGTATGCAACGGATTATATAGTCCACAAAGAGGCAGTCAGACAAGTGTTTATTGACGGAGTTGGTCACTTCTTGTTCCAGAAAAAGAAGACTGCCTATCCACCTCTACCATTCAAGCTAGGCAGCTGCAGTTTCGCCAATGTGAAGCAAGCTGCGGAATTTATAGAGGAACTAGGGAAGTTCCATTTTGGCAAGATGACTTTCAAATGAAATGACACTCATGGCAGAATGGTTGAGCACTGCAAGAAGCACAAGGTGTTTTACGATTACACCCACCATTTTGATCAAGATGAATCTGTTTACAGGAATGCCCCAAACATGACATTACTCAGCAGGAGATTCAAACCGAAAAACCCCACCAAGGGTGGAAAAGGATCTGAACAAGATAAAGCTGAGCAAGCTAAGGCTGAAGAAGCAGCCAAAAGGATAAGAGAGGAGGCTCAGAGGCTGGAAGATGAGGCTGCAGAATGGATGTGAAAGGGAGAAGAAGAAAAGAGGAAAGATGCCCAGGAAGCAGCTGAACGAGCCAATGAAGCAGCCAGAGAAACAGAAGAAGCTGCTAGGCAAGCAGCCGAAGAATCCCAAAGAAAGCTAGACGAAGAACTGCGAGAGCAGGAGGCTGAACAGATAAAGTTGATGCAACAACAAGTGCCCGAAACACCATCAGGGCAGAGTCAGGGAGAGGAAAATCCCGAGGTGCAGATCCCTCAAGTGCCCACTACCATCATAGCTGCTACCCCTATGCTTCAACTAGTACCCTTCGTACAAAAAAAAGGGGAAGAAGTCCCTGATTTCAGTACTATATATTATGACAGGGCTACTAAAAGGATAATGAGGAGAACAGAAAGAAAGGTAGAGGCAGAAGGAATGGCCAGCAAAATGATAACAGATAAGGTCATGATGGTAGGGACAGATGTAGATCCAAGGTTTACTATAAGGGCCGGGACTGCAACAATACATGCTTCATAGGATAATATAGATAGAATGATGATTGAAATAGAGTCATCCAAGAAGACCTCGTCTCAGCTTAAGGACACCCTGAGAAAAGAAAGGGAAGAAGGAAATAGACTTAAGATAAAATATGAACATGTGCTGAGAGAAATGGAGGCCACAAAGAGTGAAATCTGCACCATCCAGGTAGAAGCACAGGCCAAGGAACTAGCACATGAGGCTCTGGAAAGTGCACAGCAGGAAATTCAAGACTTAAAGAATGAAAAGGAGCAGTTGAGGGAAAACGTGGAAGAGTTGGAGGCACAGCAGACTGTCATTTATGAGTCCAATACCTCATACACCCAAGAACTGCAAGCGAGGCTGGCTTCTCTGACTGCTGAGATGGAGACAGCAAAGGAACAGCAGGTCGATCTACAGCCGGTTAAAGAACACATCCTGGCCCAGAAAGCTAAATTGCTACACCTGCAAACTGCTATAGAAGAAGAAAGATGCCAGGTCCTCCAGATTGATGGCCGACTGGAAGAAATCTTGGAAACCGCTTCTTATTTTATTGACAGGTCTCAAGACATCCTCGAAGTACTGACTACAAGGATAGCGAGGGCGGAGAACGGTGAGGAAGCCCCAACTGAACTACCATCCAAGGATAAACAAGCCCTTAAACGGGACCACGATCTGATAGAATTCACTATCAATACTGCAGAAGACTTCCAGAAAACAGTCAAGGAGACCAAGGGAGCCTGCACAGAATTCTCCAGGAGATCCCTGGTTACCTACAACCGATGTCAGGTAGAAGCCGAGGAGAAGCTATATGAGTTCCCTGATCATGATGCATTTGTAGAAATGTTGCAGAAAGGACAGCAAGATGAAGAATCCAGAGTACAACGCATCAAAGCTATTGATGACCAAATCCTGAAAAATGAAATAGGCCATACAGCCGTTAGTGTGCAGCTCTTGGAAGAACAGGTGCGATTGAACACAGCTAGGGTAGAGGCCATTAGAAACTAGGCTGAAAAGTTCGAGCTAAACATTCAGTTTTTAGAGCCCAACTCGTTTGAAGGACTCATTGCTGAGGCAGCAGCGTGGAGAAAATTCTTGGAGAACCAAGCGGGACCCTCCTCTTAAAAGGACCGGTCAACTTTGCTGTAATTTAATAATTTTTAAAAGGCTTTTTGGAAAAAATGAAACGTTGGGAAGACAAAAGGGTTGGGAAGCCCAAAGGTCACTTTGGGTAGCCCAACCATTTTTTTTTGCTTTTTGTATAAAAGTAGGAAACGTAGAGAAGAGGGGGGGTTTTTTCCCCAGTAAGACTGGAAAGTTGTTGTAAGAAGAACTACTTCCTTTTGCAATAAAAGTTACAGTTTGCCTGTTGAAAGAACATCGGTGGCATTTCAAATGTTTTGACATGGATAATCGAAAGATGAACTACTTTGTTTTTCGGCATTATATCCATGAATCGTGAGATCGTTCTAACTTCATGACCTATGTCTTTGTTTAATGATTTCTAATTATTTTATGAAATCTCTACCATGAGTAATGTATTCTTGCCATAAACAATTAGCTATCTGGTTGTGAAATATCTTTCTCGGTTCATGTGTGTAAAAGTTAATGTCAGCTATCTGTAATTGCTTTTATTACGCGTGCACATCCACATTACTCATATATGTTAATTACAAGTTGGCTCCTCGGGGATAGGATAAGTAGATTAGATAGGTAGGCATATAGATAGTTAGTCATTTCATTTCTGCATGAGAGTTTCAGATGCATGGTGAGCCTAAGTCGAGAGGTAAGAACCTGTGCATCACTTTGTGAATGCTCCTTGCATCCTTCACCACCCTGCATTCAGTTAGATATCTGCATTTCATTCTTAAGTCAAAAAATACAAATTTCAGTGGACCGGGCCGCAACCGGTAAAACCCTTGTTTGTTACTTTGAACTACGGTAGCTGGACCGTAAAACCAGACGGATTCCCTATACCAAACAGTCAACGGGCTAGTTGGGAACGTTGATTGGGGAGAATCCCTTACTGTTGTCGCCTGTGAATTTCTAGGCCTCAACAGTTTTTGGTGCTAGAAGGAGGGCCGCCGGTAAAAGCTGGCCATGGAATTTGATTTCCCGAGACTATCCTACTAGCAGATGTTTTAAAGTTTAACCTAACTCAGGTTTGAATTTTTCGGTTCTATCCTTGAAACTCTGTTTATCCTAGTGTTACTCGCTTACCTTTTCTCATGGCTGGTAATCAACCTAACCCTTTGCCAACATGGAGAGCTAGGTCACCTCTAAACTTAACTCCTCCTTTGCATAACCTGCCTCAATCCTTTGACAAGATTTTGCCCAAGTTTGACCCTGCGGACAACATTGCTGTAGATGATCACCTTCAAAGCTTTTACCTAGCGTTAGAAGGGCTAAGGGCTAGAGAGTATGAATATGTGGTGTGTAGACTTTTTCCTCATACTCTGAAAGGAGCAGCAACATCCTGGTAGTTTGGACTACCTGCAAACTCCATTCCTAATTGGGACACTTTTGAGAGGTTTTTCAGGAGTAAGTATACCGCTCAGAAGACACATGCCTCATTGATGAAAGGTCTTGTTTTGTTAAGAAAAGAAAAGAATGAAAAGGTACATAGTTTCACTCAGAGATTTTCATTATACTTAAAAAAAAATTCTGCTATAGAAAGACCTTCAGATAAAGTCTTAATTGAGTATTATACCGCAGCCTTAGGACCTGAGTTGGCCATGTTTGCCAAGATGAAAGTCAAGCCTACACTGGTAGAGACTTATCAAGAGGCTGAAGGGGTACAATCTGAAAGTGAGAGTATAGAGGACTATCCTGACTCACCTGAAGAGAATACCACTATAAGAAGATGCTCACTGTTGTCTAAATCTAAAGAAGATCAAACGCATAAGTATCATGAGATGATGAGAGTGCTTCAAAAAATGTCCAACAGAATTGTAGACCTGGAAAAGGAGAGGGACATTCAGAAAACCAATAAGCCACACTATCCAAATAGGGAAGATAACAGCCAATGGCAAGTCCCACCTCATAATTTGGCATCAATAAACATAACAGAAATAGGAGGAGATAATTTCTGTACCTTTCATCAACAACCTCATTCTGAGAAGAAGTGTCCTCAATGGTTGCATTCAATGACATTGGTGATGAATAAGTTGTTGGACCTAGAATTGACTAGGGACGGTGGTGAGGAAGAAAAAAAGAAACATACCATAGTAAAACCAGACGATGATAATATGTTTTCATGGAATGGTATATCGCTGTTTAACACAGAAGAAGACGTTCTCAAGTCTCAATATACTTCTACAACCACAACAAATGAAAACCTGGCCTTTGAGAACAATGCAATAATATCAAAGGTTCCAGATTTGCAAGAGGAAGTAAAGGGGCAGGCTGATGTGAAGGCTAAAGATGACATACCTAAATATATTCATGGAAAACAGGAAACAGAGCCACTCATTGAATTTTCCAAACCGGTGGAAGAGGATGAGGAAAGAAAAGCTGGCAAACTGAAAGAAAAGTTGCCCACAACAAACCAACCTGTGGAAGAAAAGATTGAGTTGATCAAGACTAAGAAAACCAGCGCTCCACCTTTCCTTGTGACTCTTGAAATTTTAAATCATAAAGTCCATAATTGTTTGGTAGACTCTGGATCATCCATGAATGTTATGCCCCTGGCAGTTTGCAAAAGGCTTGATGGGATGCTAAAACCTACTCTTTGGGATGTCACTCAACTTGACGAAACCAGTATCAAAGTAGTAGGGGAAATGGAGGATATTCTGATCCGATTAGCTGCAAATAAAAGGACATGTCATTACGTTGACATCGTAGTAGCAGACATCCCTGATGGTTATGGAATGATCCTGAACCGAGATTGGACAGCAAGGTTAAATGGGTACTTTGCTTCAGAATGGTCTCACTTGTGGTTACCTCATAAGGGAAGCCCAAACATGATTAAGATTTTGAGAGAGCCATATATGAAGCACAATGTCACTAATCTAGGAGAATAAAATGAATCTGCTAAGTCTGTATTGGGAAACCATCTAACTAAGTGTAAGCTGAAACATCATACTTCAAGAAAGGCCAGTCCTATGATGGATGCCCAGCCTGAGCTCCTTCAACTCACTCAGGCTGAAAGAAATGACTGCAGGATCTTAGATATGGGTTCCATTTCAATAACAGCGCAGTTAGATCATGGTTAAAAAAACTCATGTCTGAAACCCAGCTCATTCCTTAGTTTTTAGTTGTAAAATTTTGGGGGGATGGGCGTTTTTTAGATTTTTGTCTACTGTTGTACATAAATAAATTGTTTGTTTTCTTAATATTAGATGTTGTTTTCTTGCTTTAATGCTTTGATGGTTCTTCTTTTATTACTTGCTTTGCTACTATTTCTTTATAGCTTTGTTAGTTTTCCTTTTGATTTTGAATAAGAGGCAAACTTTTGGATGCAATGGGAATGTCAGGGTTCTGTATCAACTAAAGTCCTGAGCAAAAGACTGTGCTTTAAAGTGTAGAATGTATTCTAGTAATTGTATTCCTAACCAGCAATGCATTCATTCAAAGTCTCACTTAATCCCTGTAAATAAATCAGAAGTGAAAAGGTCTAAAATACTATTTGGGGGCTCCATCCACTTCACATTTTAATACCCAAGGGAGTCACAGCAAAAGACCCATGGAAAGGAAGCAGAGTGAAACAGTTTATCATATACAAATGATCCCATGCCATGAATCAAGAAAAGGCTGAAAGCTCTTAAGAGTCACTACTCCTAAAAGAGAAGCAAGACATATCAGAACAAAGCTCGAGAAAGCATTAATCTCAAAGCATCAAGTATTAAATGGCCACAAGATCCTCTTCGTCCGTGAATTGAAGTATGAAATATATCATTCACACAAAAGGACACTATGGGATAGAGGATCCTGAATTAAAATTCAGTAAGAAAGGCCTGTAGGAGGACTCATATCATATAAACTAAAGTTCTAAAGGCACAAAAGTGCAAATTGGCATGGGAATGAGGAACAAAAGGGTAATACTGTTCACTATCTGTCACAATCATGTGGTGTCCAAACTGTAACCACCATAGGGCAGGAAAAATAAACCTCATCCATTTGGCCTCAAGAGAGTTATTCAGACCTGAAACACTACGGATGTTACCTTTTCCCGAGAAAAGTGGACTTCTTCTATGAATTGTAATGCATAAGTTGGCTTGCTTAGGAATACAGACATCTAGAAGATTTCTCTTTTATTCAGACAGTCTTAAGCTAGGAGAGAGAGTTAATTCAGAGATCTGGGGTTCACCAGATAGTCGCCAATTGTTGCAGCTACAACAGTTTTCCCAAAATTCTAAAATTTTGGGGCCCTCCTTTACTTTGAATTAGTTGTTTTGTTCCTTGATTTCAGCCTATTGATTTTGGGTCTATGATTTGCTGAAGCTTCTTCTAGCACTTGGAATTGTTGTCAATCAATTGATTTTTTCTCATTTCAATGATTAAAAGAATCCCATCTTTAATTTAGTTCATCGTTGTTTTGCATATCTTTTAAAACCTTCCTGTATTGGGAGTTAATTCATTTTACTGTCCCTTCGTTGCGGGCCTTTTCTGGGTTTAAACTTTCCTTTTCTCTTCGACCGTTACGCGCGAGTTGTGATTCTTCATCGAGTGGTTTTTGATTCTCTATCGGACGGGTTTGAAGTCTTCTTCGTCCGATGCTGCGGACAAATATCCTTTTCAGGCGTCTGCCGTTGCGAATCACTTTGGACTTAGTTTTTCTTTTGCGCCCTGATGTGTGTTTCAACTTCGTATTGAAACACTTGGCCATCGTTTCCTCCTCCATTGCGGGCGGCATCATGCTCTGAGGATCCGCCATTGCGGAAGGTGTCAAGTTGATTAGGCTCCGAGTCAGAGGGCCCGCCTTTGCGGAGGAGTTCGGATTCTTGGTCATTCGATCAAGGGATCTGCCAGCGCCTGATTGTAGTTCACGCGTTCTATTTTAGCCGTGCGGGTCAGTTAGTATTGTGGACCATCCGCCGTTGCAGAGGGACTGAAGCTCTAGTCGCCTAACATAACTTTCATTTCGCGCCCGATTTAAATGCTCTCGCATGTGTGGTGTTTTTTTTTATATTTATACGGTGCGATGGTATGGGTTTTTGTATTGTTTGTTTTGATTATCGAGCACTGTCGTGGTGAGCTTAGCGTTGAGCTGTCGGGATTCGAAGGGAGAGAGGATCTAGCTGTCGTTGTACCATCTTCCAGGTGGAAGAAGTATTCCAACCACCATCGACTCAGCCATTCGCCGGATTGCCAGGTAGGTTTATTCCGTCTTTTCCCATCACATTTGAACGGTTATTGGTTTTCTCTCATATTTTGGGGTCCTCGGCGTTTTCCCTTGTCTAGCTAGGATTTAAGCTTGTGCGAGTGGGTTTTATCTTAACCTTGGGTAAAGGGGGCGTTTTTTGACCATTTAAGCCATTTTTTTTCTCCTTTAGTCACTGCCTCGCGCGCACAAGGGTGAAGGGGTTAGGTGCAGACGGCCGTTATTCCGTCTGCGCCAAGCCTTGCTGTGCGGCCATGATAGACAAGGAGTGGTCGGATTTTGGGTGCTGCCGTGGGGGGTTTGGTAGTTTATTGATTTCCATGGTGCATCCCCAACCTGTGGACTCTAGCCGTTCCGCTGGCGCATTTTGGTAGCCTCGACGAGGCAGAAGGTCGGACCTACAGTTGACTGGGAGGAATAGATTTTTGAAGAGTTTTCGCAGTCGAGCCTAGCTTGTGTTGTTTGCGCCATCCTTCCCGACCCTTTTGATTTTTTGGCCACCTAAAACCCTAGTGGGGTAGAAGGGGTGTGTCGCTGATTACACTGCGTTTGTTGAGGATAGCGTGTTGGTCATGTTTTGATGAGGATACCCTGTACAGAAAAGTGGTTACGCCTCCCTGGGGAGAGCGAAATGTACTGTCAGATTAATGTAACTTCTTTGCTACAAGTCGCATGTGTTTCTTTTGTGATGTTTCTGATTGGGTTTTATGGCTAAAGTGTTGATTGGCATGAGCTTGACGCTTTTAATCCTTCTCTATGTTTGCTAGGAAATAGAAGGATAATTGAATACTGCACCTGCATATAATTTACAATGTTTTTTGCTTCAATGTATCGCTATCATGAGGAAGTGGCAGGTCACATAATAGTGTAGGTTTAATCCTAACATAAGTATGATTGATAGGCTTGCTCATATAGATCGGATCATAAGATAGTGCACCCATAGTCTCAAGGCATTATAAGGTTGAACAATATATGTATTTGTTGCATTGAACATTACCATACTATGCATAAGATAATGGCACATTGCACAGTACTGCATGCTAGTTTGATTGTTCAGTATGAGAGACTTATGATTTGATTTCATGGACTGGTCGCAATTATGCTACACTTGAGAAAGGATATATTGCTGCACAATGTTCACAAATTCAAACTGCTTAAATGTCATAATGTTTTTACATTGCAGGAAGAATTTACAATGTCCAAGAGGCAGAAAAGGAAGGCCCCTGCGGTCGAAGAACAAACAGCAATAGAGGTCATCCCACAGAAGGAGTATATATATGAGGATACCCACTGTATCTCTAGGATTGAGCCTGAGTACAAATGGGGCGAGATATACAGACTGATTTCCCATAGGAAAGTCCCAGACATGGGTCTTGAGGAAGAACCTATTTACGCCAACATTGAAAAATCCACCATCATGAAGGTGGCTACCAGACCAGAGCTGTTCCCTCGCCCTGATGTGATGAGATGGATTCTACCACACAAAAATAACAACACAATGCTGATGGAAAATGTTGAAGGTCAGGGCTATGCTGCATTTAGCCCTGGATATGTGGCATTGGCTTACCACCTTCCAGAGCCCCAAGTCTTCCTGTCAAACGATTGGTTAGATAACCTCAGGATGGATTTAGTGGAAACCCTGAGAAGAATGCTCTTACTAGGAAAGCTTTATAGACACAGAGCAACGGAGGACTATGACACAACTAGCTTAAGAGCTCCTTACAGGTTTATAGCCTTGATGCTAAACCGGATCTTTGGAAGAGCCAATGGTAGACTCTTCAAATTGGATTGGATACCTCTTATGTTTCATGTGGCCACAGAAGGAACAATCTTCAACTGGGCCAGCCTAGTATCAAGTAGTCTCTCTTCTTGTGTAGCTGCAGCCCTAGGAGGAGGAGAAGCCCAGAAAAAATCTGATTTCTACATGAGTTCCATTCTGATAGACTGCATACTATGCCACCACCCTTTCTCCAGGCTCAAATGTGTTTGGGATAGGGAAAGAATGCCCGTATATGAAGCCTACAAACTAATGGGGGCTCATCAGTACCATAGTTATTACCGAGAGATCTGTGAGCATTTTATTATGCCTATGCACACACTTATATTCCGAAAGGAATGTAACTGCATGTCTGAAGAGGCTATGCAGGTAATAGAGGAGTATGGTGATTACTTCTTGACAGAAAACAGGATGTATCTTAGAATGTTTGGTGGATAAAAAACACCTTATCTGCTGCCCAAGTATGCAACGGATTATATAGTCCACAAAGAAGTAGTCATACAAGTGTTTATTGACAGAGTTGGTCACTTCTTGTTCCAGAAAAAGAAGACTGCCTATCCACCTCTACCATTCAAGCTAGGCAACTGCAGTTCCACCAATGTGAAGCAAGCTGTGGAATTTATAGAGGAACTAGGGAAGTTCCACTTTGGCGAGATGACTTTCAGACGAAATGACACTCATGGCAGAATGGTTGAGCACTGCAAGAAGCACAAGGTGTTTTACGAGTACACCCACCATTTTGATCGAGATGAATCTGTTTACAGGAATGCCCCAAACATGACATTACTCAACAGGAGATTCAAACCGAAAAACCCCATCAAGGGTGGAAAAGGATCTGAACAAGATAAAGCTGAGCAAGCTAAGGCTGAAGAAACAGCCAAAAGGATAAGAGAGGAGGCTCAGAGGCTGGAAGATGAGGCTGCAGAATGGATGCGAAAGGGAGAAGAAGAAAAGAGGAAAGCTGCCTAGGAAGCAGCTGAATGAGCCAATGAAGCAGCGAGAGATACAGAAAAAGCTGCTAGGCAAGCAGCCGAAGAAGCCCAGAGAAAGCTAGATGAAGAACTGTTAGAGCAGAAGGCTGAACAGATAAAGTTGACGCAACAGCAAGCTCTCGAAACACCATCAGGGCAGAGTCAGGGAGAGGAAAATCCTGAGGTGCAGATCCCTCAAGTGCCCATTACCATCATAGCTGCTACCCCTATGCTTTAGCTAGTACCCTTCGTACAGAAAAAAGTGGAAGAAGTCCCTGATTTCAGCACCGTATATTATGACAGGGCTACTAAAAGGATAATGAGGAGAATAGAAAGAAAGGTAGAGGCAGAAGGAATGGCCAGCAAAATGATAACATATAAGGTCATGATGGTAGGGACAGATGTAGATCCAAGGTTTAATATAAGGGCCGGGATTGCAGCAATACATGCTTCAGAGGATAATATAGACAGAATGACGATTGAAATAGAGTCATCCAAGAAGACCTCCTCTCAGCTTAAGGACACCCTGAGAAAAGAAAGGGAAGAAGGCAATAGACTTAAGATAAAATATGAACATGTGCTGAGAGAAATGGAGGCCACAAAGAGTGAAATCTGCGCCATCCAGGTAGAAGCACAGGCCAAGGAAGTAGCACATGAGGCTCTCGAAAGTGCACAGCAAGAAATTCAAGACTTAAAGAATGAAAAGGAGCAGTTGAGGGAAAAAGTGGAAGAGCTGGAGGCACAGCAGACTGTCATTTATGAGTCCAATACCTCATACACCTAGGAACTGCAAGCGAGGCTGACTTCTCTGACTTCTGAGATGGAGACAGCAAAGGAATAGCAGGTCGATCTACAGCCGATTAAAGAACACATCCTGGCCCAGAAAGCTAAAGTGCTACACCTGCAAACTTCTCTAGAAGAAGAAAGATGCCAGGTCCTCCAGATTGATGGCCAACTGGAAGAAATCTTGGAAACCGCTTCTTATTTTGTTGACAGGTCTCAAGACATCCTTGAAGTACTGAATACAAGGATAGCCAAGGTGGAGAATGGTGAGGAAGACCCAGCTGAACTACCATCCAAGGATAAACAAGCCCTTAAATGGGACCACGATCTAATAGAATTCGCTATCAATACTGCAGAAGACTTCCAGAAAACAGTCAAGAAGACCAAGGGAGCCTACACAGAATTCTTCAGGAGAGCCTTGGTTACCTACAACCGATGTCAGGTAGAAGCCGAGCAGAGGCTATATGAGTTCCCTGATCATGATGCATTTGTAGAAATGTTGCAGAAAGAACAGCAAGATGAAGAAGCCAGAGTACAACGCGTCAAAGCTATTGATGACCAAATCCTGAAAATTGAAATAGGCCATATAGCCATCAGTGTGCATCTCTTGGAAGAACAGGTGCGATTGAGCACAGCCAGGGTAGAGGCCATTAGAAACCAGGATGAAAAGTTCGAGCTAAACATTCAGTTTTTAGAGCCCAACTCGTTTGAAGGACTCGCTGCTGAGGCAGCAACGTGGAGAAAATTCTTGGAGAACCAAGCGGGACCCTCCTCTTAAAAGGACCGGTCAACTTTGCTGTAATTTAATAATTTGTAAAAGGATTTTTGGAAAAAATGAAACGTTGGGAAGACAAAAGGGTTGGGAAGCCCAAAGGTCACTTTGGGCAGCCCAACCATTTTTTTTTGCTTTTTGTATAAAAGTAGGAAACGTAGAGAAGAGGGGGGCTTTTTTCCCCAGTAAGACTAGAAAGTTGTTGTAAGAAGAACTACTTCCTTTTGCAATAAAAGTTACAGTTTTCCTGTTGAAAGAAGATCGGTGGGATTTCAAATGTTTTGACATGGATAATCGAAAGATGAAATACTTTGTTTTTCGGCATTATATCCATGAATCATGAGATCATTCTAACTTCATGACCTATGTCTTTGTTTAATGATTTCTGATTTATTTTATGAAATCTCTACCATGAGTAATGTATGCTTCCCATAAACAATTAGCTATCTGGTTGTGAAATATCTTTCGCGGTTCATGTGTGTAAAAGATAATGTCAGCTATTTGTAATTGCTTTTATTACGCGTGCACATCCACATTACTCATATATGTTAATTACAAGTTGGCTCCTCGGGGATAGGATAAGTAGATTAGATAGGTAGGCATATAGATAGTTAGTCATTTCATTTCTGCATGAGTGTTTCAGATGCATGGTGAGCCTAAGACGAGAGGTAAGAACCTGCGCATCACTTTGTGAATGCTCCTTGCATCCTTCACCACCCTGCATTCAGTTAGATTTCTGCATTTCATTCTTAAGTCAAAAAATACAAATTCCGGTGGACTGGGCCGCAACCGGTAAAACCCTTGTTTGTTACTTTGACCTACGGTAGCCGGACCGTAAAACCGGACGGATTCCCTATACCAAACAGTAAACGGGCTAGTTGGGAACGTTGATTGGGGAGAATCCCTTACTGTTGCCGCCTGCAAATTTCCAGGCCTCAACAGAGTGACAGCAACATATGTATCATTTGGGTTCGGCTGAGTACACATCCCATGGCCATCTAACATGATCTCAACTTCTATACTTGAAGTCTCTCATTGACTCTTATTATTCTCCCATTGCAAGTTAGTCCACTCTGAAAAATATCTTGAACTAATGGTTCAATTACAAATTGAGAAGCAGTATCTACACATTTAAAACTATAAAAGAATTGTAGTTCTCAATTTTGATCCCTCACCATTAGAAGCTATTTATTTTAGGTGATTCATGGGTAACTGTATTTTTTTGATTTAGGCATCCCTTGATGTAATTTGGCTATATCAAATTGAAAAGGTTCGGTTCTTCTGCCTAGGTTCTAATAGAGATAACCTTTTGGTTAAAGAGGATGCAGTCTAAAACATTTGAGTCTACCTTCAGAATGTGAATGGCATGCAATTCATCTAACTTTGATAATCTAATCACTAACCTTGAATTCCAAGTAGCTTTTGATGCACTGAACATTAATTGCAATAATATGATTTGCATTTTCCTCGATATGATGGTTGACAGAATTGCATGCTCATTGTTTCTAAATTCCTTAGCTCTAGTTTTCATGGACCAAATGTATTGGACTATCAAGTCTATCTTGATGACTACCTGAAATAGAGTAGAAAAAATAGTTTATGGAAAACATTTTTTTTAAACCGACATGTCCAACTGCATTATATATCCAAAGTAAATCATAATTACGATAAAATGTTATCCACTCTGTTTAGAGTACGCATTATACATCCAAATCATCCAGGCCTATACCAACTGTGTGACTCAGTGACTGGTCAATTTGGCACTCATTTATTGTTGTTAAAGCATATGAGAGAAGTTTAAATTCAATGATCAGGAATTTTTGGTTTTTGCGGGACTTTAGTGTACAAGTGTATGGGATTGGTTTAAGGGTTGGTTCACATGGACCATGAAGGTTAATTTTCAAATATAATGGATGGTTTATACTTTGAGAACATTCATAATTGCTCTAATGAACAATATTTGAAACAATTTGTTCATTAACAACACAATGGACATTTGTATGGATTGTTGTGTTCTTAATTTGTGTAATTTCTGCCACCATATAATAAGCTGAATGGATTTTATCAGATCGTCGTTGAAACTATGCAATGTACTATGTTCAACAGCATAAAATATCACTAAACTTGCCCCAAGGAGGAACAGTTTACAAAAGTTACCGCCAAGGGTTATGGGTTTAATAGTTTTATTTATAGCTTTACATGGAAAAGGGTAGGATAAAGATTGCCCGGTATGCTACAAAGTGGTGTAGATTATGCTTGTAGGTGTTGTATAGGACATGGGTGCATGTAGGAATGAAGCTGGGGTTTGTATTACTAGAATCCATGTGTGATCTCAAAGTTATGACATACATTCATGAGACAATAGTATGTTAAAATGTTGAATGATTTTTATCCTCACCTATACCTTGTATGTATCTAAATGAATGGTACGTTTATGTATCTAAATGAATGGAGAGATGCATAAGTGGTCATTTCATGGAGTCAATTGTGTCTAGCCCAAGTGGTGTGGTTGTGAGATGGAGGGTTATCCTTTCCACCTAGGTTTTATTCCTGTAAGTGACACGTTGGGCTTATAAAGAGTATTGTTGTAATGGCTTTGAGTCTTGATCTTGACTTGGCCTTGTGCCTTGAAGAATTTAAGGCTTATCCTAAGTACTATCTTCAAAATGATGAGAAATGCTTGAGAGTTTGCCTTGACATAATTACCTGAAAAAAATTAATCATCTCATAAAGAATACATAGATTTATATGTAAAAAGAGGACCAAGTTCAACATAATTAAAATACATCATATGGATCATTAAATTATTTGTAATTATCTAAAATGGATCATTAAATTATTTTTAATATACTATGGTATTTTCTGGTGGATAACTAGTCAGCCACTTGGAGATGTCTATATGCATAAGTAAAATTTTCATTGGGAGGAGGCTCGAATGGGCCTTTAGCTCTAGTTTTCTCCTGGTTTTCATGATTTTTTGGGATTCTACATACATGTGATTCCTGTCGCCTTATATTGATCTGCCTTGCTTCCCTAGCTCTCGGTATGTTGGCTTGACTTTGGCCCCGGGTCTGTCTTTCTTCTTACCCTGTTGTCCCTGAACTTCTTAGGAGTGTGGGCTCTACTTGGCCTTTTCAATAGCACAGATGACGACTTATTGGAGTCCCTCCCCTTACCAAGGGGACTAGTACCAACCAAATAAAAAAAGTGGGAAGTTTATTTGCTATTTTTCAATCGCCTCTGTGTGCTTGGTTTTGTGGGTTTCTTTCTATGCTTTGTCCTTTTGTCCGTCACCTGCTCCATCACCCCTACATGGTATTTCATGTTGTCTATGCCCATGATTCTCCTTTTCCCCGTCTGCATGTGGAGGGTTGACTTATGCTAACCCCTGTCTTCTCCTGACATACTAGGGTTTGTGCTTCACTCTGGGGTTGCCTGTCGATTTTGCATTCCTACTCTAGTTTTCACTTTCTTGCTTCGGTTTATTAGTACATCTCCCAGGATTATTCTTGGGGTTCTTCTCTGATTGATGAATCTCTGTCTGAACTAACCCTAACTAGGGCTTGTAGGTTTACCCTTAACTAGGGTTTTGTATCTGTCTAGTATGGACGGTTTGGGTTCTGGTTGCCGTGGGTCTTGACCGGTCTGTTTTCTGGGTCCTTGGGTGGTTTTGTCTTTGGTTCATTTTCGGCTGGGGGTTTTTGGGATTTCGTTGGGCTATTTGACCAGCTCCTTTCACCGGTTCGTGGTTTGTGGTGGTGGGTGGTGGAATTCACTGTATCTCATTTGGGGTTGACTTGATACATGCCCATATGGCTGACTGTGGAGCTACTAATTGTAATCGACGTAAGAGATACTACTAATTTGCGTAGTGGTATTCTTGTTTGAGATAGGATTTAAACAATTGATCCTTGTTAATGAGTGGAGTATGAGGCAGGATGTTGAACACGCATATAATATCACATTAAAGAGATGGCATGGTTGGATTTCTGCAACAGCCTTCAATGTGAGCTTACTACAATGTTCTTTCTATTTTTCCATATTTTACCAAAGTTAAAGATATTACTGTGCTGTATATTGATCCAAAAATTTATGTATAGCAGGTAGGTTTGAAATTGATTCCTGAAAGGGAGAAGTTCATTGAGCTGTTAGGAGACCTGAATGATGATATTGAGAAATCCATGTCAGCTTTGCCTCCTCATCTACAAGAAAATTCACAAGTTTCTGGTAAGTTCAGGATTTAAAATAAATTGTAATGTTTCTAGCAGAATATCATTATGTAGAAGTTCACTTGATTTGATCTTTCAGAATGAAGAGCAAAGCTAGACATTTCATAGATTGAATTGGACGAAACTACATTTTTGTGCGTATTTGTTGTGCAGCAAAGCCTCCGTTTGGACAAGATGAAATCATCATAAGTTCTTTGAAGGTGAGCCAGGATCAACTAGTATTGGAAGGTTTCCATTGGAGTAACTTCTGATCCTAGTGAAGTTAGCCAGAAATATGATGTTTATACTTCATACATGAGATCAAAATATAATACATCAATGGGTGCATTTGAATAACAATAAGGTTTGGGCATTTGATTATTATGATGTTATCGAGGGAGAGATTAAATGGGATGGTTGACCCTCCTTTTCACCGGCATTTGCATAATGCTGTGTAATGTTGTGTAATGCTTAGTAACATCAACTTTTTTGTAAAGCATCACTTGTGAAGTTCATGAGTTCTAACAGTTAAAATAGTTTTCTCTCTGGGTAAATAGAAAATTATCCCTCCTATTTACCGGAATTTTCATAATGCTTAGTAACATTAACTTTATGTAAAGCATCACTCGTGAAGCTGATGAGTTCTAACATTTAAAACAATTTTCTCTCTGGGTAAACAGAAAATTATCTCTCCTATTTACCGGCATTTGCATAATGCTTAGTAACATGAAATTTTTGTAAAGCATCACTCGTGAAGTTCATGAGTTCTAACAGTTAAAACAGTTTTCTCTCTGGGTAAACAAAAAATTATAAATTTCTGGAATATGAAATGGTGAAGAATTTTTGGTAGAGGAGCATCAATCAATGTATCTTTTCATCAATAAATGTAGTTCTGCCTTTCAACCACTAAACCACATCCAGACATGAAATAATTATTTATATGTTTTGATTCTTGTAATAGGTCCAGGTATCTGAAATTGTGGGCAAGACACTTGCTTTGTATTTCTCTGCTCATTGGTGCCCCCCTTGCCGAAGTTTCACTCCAAACCTTGTAAAGGTATACAACGAACTCAAAGAAAGGGGAGAAGCATTTCATATTGTTCTCATATCTACTGACCGAGATCAAGAGGCTTTTGAAGAATACTACAACAACATGCCATGGCTGGCTCTTCCATTTGCAGATAAAACTAAGAAGGATCTATCAAGACTTTTCCGTGTAAGAGGCATCCCATCCTTGATTGTGGCTAGTCCAAATGGAAAAACTGTGACAGATAATGCCAGAAGTGCAGTGTCCACCCATTGAGCCAAGGCTTATCCCTTCACTGATGCTCATCTTGAAAGGCTGGAGAAGGAAATTGAATATATGGTTGAGAAATCACCCAAGGAGATGAGGTACAGTCAGCATGAACACCCACTTGTATTGACACAGAGGCGTGTATATGTCTGTGATGGATGCAACAAAGATGGCACTGCATGGTGCTATTATTGCAAATATTGTGACTATAATCTTCATGTGACTTGTGCTTTGAAGAATCAATAGGATAAGGGACATGACATAGATACTGCATTGGATGAGAACGACAAGCCTGCAGGAGTAATCTGTGATGGAGATGAAAGGTGCTCATTAAACATGATATGCTGAAGGGTCTTCAATTTGGTGCTGTAGAATGACTAGTTATTGTTGGATAGATAGTTATGTAACTGAACTTTGTTAAGTGGTGGTTACTTAGTAGTGTCAATAAATAGATTGAGTACTTCATAGTCTATGCTCTGGCTCTACTGTGGGGCTTTAAGATGACTTTCAGGAATGCATAATGGTGGAGTTTGTTTCCACCTGTAGATTCTTTTAAATAGTTTGCTTCTACTAAATTGCCATGTTATTTTGTAATCAGATGTGAATTTTTAAAAGCTACATAGTCATGGAGTTTGCTTTGCATCTGTAGATTTTGTTATTTTCTAATCAGATGTGAATTTTTAAAACCTGCATAGTGATGGAGTTTGCTTTACATGTGTAGTTTTTATTAAATAATTTGCTTGTGCACTTTCAAAAAATCGTTTTAAGTGAAAATCAATTTATAATTGGTTTGATGTTATTATTTCAAACAAAGTTTGCTAGATTGTTAACCACAATATTTGTGTCCAATTTAAGTTGTTTTTTTGTGAGGAGAGGCATCCTAAACTCTATCTAACCTAAAGACATATGAATTATGCAACCAAATGGACATACTTATATAGATAATTGGACTAATTCTTATTTTTTTACTAGTAAAGCAAGATGGATGGCCTAGACCCTTCTAGATTCCATGAAGGTCAAATCAAATCCTAGAACTGGAAGGGTTTGAGGAAGAAGCTTTATTATTGATATAACTAAAATGATATACGGTTTTCTTTTCAAACTTAGATCCAAGAATATTTTAATTAGATGTGGTCATTTGTGTTTGCTCCAAAGAATACACTTTAAACATAGGTATTTCTAGAAGCTTTGTGAGTTTAACTCATCTTACTAATAGATTCTCTTGATGCATAACAGGGTTGAACCTTTTCTTCATGGACAATTTGAATTTCTCTTCATACATAAGATGGTTGAACCTCTTCTTCATGGAGAATTTGAATTCAGACCAATAGGTGATTGATTATCTTCAATAAAAAAACATATTCTAATGGGTTTGACCAATAGGTGATTGATTATCTTCAATAAAAAAAATATTCTAATGGGTTTGTTGATAATGGAGATAAATTTATTTCAATTGACCTCAATGGTTAGGATATTGTTTATATTAGTTACTCATGTCGAGTTATAAAGTATGCATCAGAATTGTGTAACCAAAAGTTAAGTTTCTCACTATTAATTTTTAAATTGAACTTTGGGATTTTTACAATTTCTTCTTACTAAAAGGAAATATATGGTACTAAATTTTCCTATTGTCAATTAAGAAGTTGATGATACTACTTGATAAGTGGATGTGATGCCAAGTTGATGAGGAACACTAACACTATAATGATCCCCATACCAAGTGAAAGAAGGTATTGATTGCTTCAAATACATAATTGCACAAATCTAAATATTATCAAAGGGTGTAGATATACTAGAATATAAAAGGCATAAACCTTTAAAAAAACTACAAGTAAATCCTTGATTTTAAGAAGATTAAAAATATTAAATCTAATAAAGACAAAAAAATAAAAATAAAATAAGATCAAATTACATCTAAAAATCATAATCAAATTATGGACAATCTCAAACAAATTTAGAGGACAATAAGACGTCACAACAAGAATTGTAAAAAAAATTATAGAGGAAAAGTTTGTAAAAGTCTGGCATTCAAACATTCCACAGAAGATCAAATGCTTTATCTGGTTGGCATATAACAAGAAATTGAACACTTGGGAACATATCTAATCTATATGATTTTCATAAAAATATCTCAAAAATCTCTCTCCATGATCTAAAGAAACCCATATTTTCATAACAATAACCTTAGAGACCTTATCATCTATATTAAATGAATCAGCAAAATATATAAAAAGAAAATTATTACAAGTTCCAAATACCATCCTTAGCTTCAAAAAGGCTGGTAAGTCTCAAACTTTTCATCATAAGTCTAAATACAACAATTTAAAATATTCGAATGTATCCTTAAGAAATCTCCCTTCATTCAACTAGTTCCACAAATAAAACAAAACCTTCCATTCCAACCTTGAGAATGCTTGCTTTGAAAGGAAATCTACTTCCTCATTGAATTCACCATACACATGTTGAAATTGCAAGCGTGCAAATGCTAAATGAAGATTTCTCATCTTGATTTTTCATCCATCCAACAAACCCATCTATAATTGATCCTTTTGCATAGACTAGTCAATAAGAGTCCCAACAATTTACAAAAAAAAGATTTACTTAGTACAAGCAGAGAACAAAATCGCCCATAGAGCAAGCAATTCACCTCGAGTGTTAGTTCACACTTTTTTCCCCTCTCTTGAGAGTCACCGTCAATATAACCAAGAAGAGGCTACTTATCATTAAAACAAGGCGCATTGGGAATTCTATATTTCTTACATTATCGTTCTTTAAAATTTTCCTTAAAAGCCCCAATGACCTTCAAACCAACCCTCATAGCATCCAATCATTATATAATAATCATATTCATGTAACTTGTAATTTTTTATCCTTGGATTCCAAGGATAACAATTATGTAGATCTTCTATATCTACCAATTTCCTAGGTTTGAAGATGTTAACTCCACTAAAAGTTAAGTGCAGCAAATATATTTTCTTCATAACGACAGTTTTTCTCTCCCTTCATATATCTTGAAGAATTTATGACATGAAGTAAAGTTTTTGGCACCAAGATGTTTGAGACAAATGTGAACAAAGTTCTCACTTCAGCTTCATACGGTGAAAGTGCAAACAAAGACGTAGGCAAACAGACATGCCTTTTTCTAAACTATCAAACAGTTTCAAAATAGATTGGCGGGTTAATAGGAATTCTTATGTGTTTTCCACTGATGTTATTTCTCTTATTAATAGGTTATACTGGTTAGGCAATGATAGATACTAGACTACCTGTTCTCACTTACCCGCTAACAATTACCTTCACAGCGTATTATTGCACCTTCCTTGGGGCAATTGCTAGTTTTATTACAGTATCAAACCCTTAACAAAACTACGACAATGGCTTATAGTTAAGATTTCTATCTTACTCAACATTATGTTGGCATACTGCCGCAGAGCCATAAGAAAAGTATAGGACCAGCAAGGTTTTCAGACTCACATAAATTTCAAAAGACTCCAAAGATAAACTAAAATGCCTCTATAGAATTTATATGCTAAAAGAATTATTTCTACATGCAAAACAACGGGATGTACAAGTCAAACCCAGTTATTATTTTGGCTTCCTAATTATATTACAATAGGAATCTTACAGGTCCATAAAAACAATAAAATGACAAACACTACACTTGCAGAGCCGTAGTATCAAGGCCATAATATTACCACACATAGGGTCTTCATAGTCCACTTTCTCTGTAGAAACGATAGGGCAGGGATCCAACGTAGGGTTCACTTGCATATAAAAAAGTATATACACATATAAATAAAATGCATTTCGATTCTAACCTATAATAATGTAAAAAGGAAAATTGTTTTACTGATAAGAAGCCAGTCACATACCTCAACAATGGTCCTCAAGGGCCAAGTCTTATAAACAAGATCAAAACTAAGCCCAAGAGTTATGCAGACTTGTGGCTTCAACTGAAAACCACACAGATATTTATGAAGGTCGAGCCCAATATTTCCTCCATCCAGGGTTTCAGACAATGAAATGGAAGAGGTAAAACAGTAACAAAACTCTATGCCATATTGAAGACACATTTTTCCTCCATTGAAACACATGCAATAAAATTTATTTATTATATTCCTTAATACCTCGTTAAGATAGATAGACTCGTACCCAATCCTATACTCGATAGGTGGAGCCTTGGCCATGGTGTGCATGTGAATATTTGTCCTTCCCTCTCGAAGTTTAAATGTTCATCCCAAGGGTTGATCACTAGTCACATCACCTTTTAAAACCAAACATTACAATATCACATTTCCTGTCTCCATGACAATATTGTGGTTTAGTATTAACTCCTGACAAAAGTATAACACCCTTTTGAAGTTGTAGAAGCACAAGTACTATGGTGAGTTATTTTTTTATTTCATGAATTTAAACCTTGGAATGCTAGGATAGATAAGCTTAGAACTTCTCCATAGTTTGCAAGGAATTAACTCCTATTGACTATTACTTAGTAGACACTGGCTTAAAAATGTTTATGATGGTTTCCAAGAGAAACTGTACCCACCTGCACAACAAGAAAATATGGTCCATGCGTTAGTCATTAGACTAAGATCAAAACCTTTTTTTTATAGCTGATATCTGGAGATAAAATAAAATACTTACAAACCTTTTTCTTATAGATTTAATTGTTAGATATATAAATCCTACAACATACCATATCTGCTAACGGAAGCATGTTTCCACAACTTATTGTTTTAAATGTTTTATAGTAAAAATTAGTAATTACTTGAAGTATATATATATATTTTAGTGAGTTTAAGGGGTTCTTACAAGTGGTATCAGAGCAAGGTTTTCAACACTAGGCCTGATAGGATCACTCACTTATAAGGGAAAAACAATGTACTAACTTTATTTTGTTATTTATTTCTATTCCAGAAATATAAAAACCTATTTTGCAGAAAATGGAGAATTCGGAAGCCTTTGTTGAGAATGGTTCTCACCCCATTAATCCTGAGAATTTGTACATAGATTTGAATAATCTCAAGATATTACAAACAGTTAGATATTTTAAGGATGAACTACAAATTGTGAGATAGGATAACCAAATAATTTTAGAATTAAATGAATCTCTCTTGAACAAAATGAATAAACAAGAGAAAGATAAAAGAGGAGTTATCGAAACTGAATCTGGCACGTCCTATAAAACTAAAGGGGAAACTAAAGGAAAAAGGGGAAAGTATCCTGATAGTGAATATTCCTTGAAGATTGGACCAAGGTCACATAAGTAAAGATAGAGATGCATAAGTGACAGCAGTGATAGTGACCGAATACCTAGGAAAAAGAAATACAAACCCTATGAAGAGATTTCTAGAGAATTCAAGAAAATAAAACCTCCTATGTTTGATGGGCGAGTAGAGAAAGAAAAGGAAGCAGAATCCTAGCTATTCAGCATGAAGAAATACTTCCAAATTTATAATTAGTTTGACAGATTAAAGGCCAGAATGGATATTTACAACTTCACGAGGAAAGCTGACATATGGTGGCAAGAAATTAAGAGGGTCAAGAATCTAAAGGAGAAGTACTTGACTTGGAGGGTTTTTAAGAAGTACTTCAAGAGAAGGTTTTTGTCCAAACAATATTATGATGACATAGCCAAGGAATTTTATGACTTAAAACTTAGTTCTATGTCTATGAAGGAATTGAGCAACAAGTTCTTAAGTCTACTGAGATACGTACCATACATAATAGGTGAAAAGGCAAATATTCAATGATTCCTAAGCTGTTTACCTGCTAGATTCAAGGATAGGATTGAGTTTGACAATCCAAAAACCTTGGAGGAAGCTATGAGGAAGGAAGAATTCCGTTATGAGCAAGGCAAGAAAAGAGAAATTCTACCAAATTGGAAGGATAAAAATACTAGTAAATTTGATCAAAGGAGAAGAGGATTCAAGTCAAACATGAGTTTTGGGAGTAATACCTAGAACGTTTCCAAAAAAAACTACCAGAAAACAGATTTTAAGAACAAGATACCTCAGAATACTATAGCATAAAAGGGAAGGGATTTTTCTAACAATTTTGTTAGAAACACTGAACACCAGGAACTTGTCAAATGCTAGGAATGCCAAGGACCACACTATGCCAAATATTGTCCAAATCGGAAGAGAAACACCAGCAATATACACACTGTACAGGAAGCAGAAACAATTGGGGATGCATCCAACGAAATGTATAGAATCAATGCAACACTGGAAAACTGACAAGTGGACCAGCAAAATTCTATGGTAGAAGTATAAGGTATGATCCAAAATTACTCTGTTTCCATCTTAATTGATCTAGGATCCAGTCTTAGTTATATATCTCCTAGCATAGTGGAAAAGTGTAAATTACCTTTAAAGAAATTTGATAAATCATGGATAGTCCAGCTAGCCACAGGAACTAAACGAAAGGTAGTAAGGTTATGTTGAAAGTTGTGATTTGATGATGGATTAGTTTGAAACTCAGGTAAAATTAAATGTATTACCTTTAGGATCTTATGATATTCTCATAGGAATGGATTGGCTTGAGAAACAACAAGTAATTTTAAATTGCTTTCAAAAGACTTTTACTTGTTTAAATAAGGAAAGAGAAAGAACTATTGTTGTAAGAATTCCCAGAAAATAATCTGTTAGACAAATTTATGCCATACAGATGAAAAAGGTTTAAAGTTTTTGTTGTGCATGTTATAAATGAACAATTTAATAATGAAAATAAACCAGGATTCAAGGATATCCTAATCCTATAGGATTTTGTGGATGTATTCCTTGAAGAAATTCTAGGATTGCCTCCTAAACGAGATATGTACTTTACAATTGAATTCGTACTCGCAACGGTACCTAATTTGAAAGCTGCATACCAGATGAAAATATATGAACTTAAATTACAGTTGCAAGAGTTAATAGGTAAACATTACATAAGACCAAGTGTATCCCCTTGGGGAGCACCAGTCCTTTTCTTTAAAAAGAAGGATGGTACTCTGCACTTATGCATAGATTACCATCAACTTAATAAAATGATGATTAGAAACAAATATTCTCTGCCCCGCATTGAATATCTAATCGATCAAATATGTGGAGAAATGATATTCTCTAAAATCGACTTAAGGTTCGGTTATCACAAAGTTAGAATTAAATATGAAGACATCTTTAAAACTGCTTTTCGGACAAGGTACGGGCATTATGAATTCGTAGTTATGCCATTCAGGCTAACCAATGCACTAACAACCTTTATGTGTCTATTAAATAATGTCCTAATTAAATATTTAGACATATTTGTAGTCATTTTTATAAACGACATATTAATTTATTCTAAGACTAAAGAAGAACATGATGAACACTTAAAAATAATTATGCAAGTATTAAGAGAACATTAGCTATATGCTAAATTCAGTAAACATGACTTTTGCAAGGATAAAATACAATATTTGGGACACGTAATATTTGAAGAGGGGATATGAGTGGACCCGTATAAAATAAAGGCTATCATTGATTGGCCTATTCCTATGGATGTAACTGATGTACGATCCTTCATGGGAATAACAGGGTACTACAGAAAATTTATTGAATGGTTTTCAAGAATTGCAAACCCTATAAATTCATTACAGAAGAAGGGTAGGGAACTTATTTGGGATTAGAAGTGTGAAGATAGTTTTAATAAACTAAGAACATTATTAACTAAGGCACCCATCCTAAAAATAGAAAACCCAAACAAAGACTTCGTCGTATGCACTGATGCATACAATGCAGGCTTAGGCAAGGTGTTGACTTAGGATGGTCATGCAATTGCATATGAATCAAGAAAATTAAAAATTCATGAAAATAATTATGCAACTTATGATTTGGAGTTGGCTGCAATAATTCACGCTTTAAAAATGTGGCCTCATCACCTAATAGGTAAATTATTTTTGCTAATGTCTAATAACATAAGTCTAAAGTATCTGTTTGGTCAACAAAATCTAAACACAAGGCAAGCTAGATGGCTATCTTTCCTTAGTTCATATGATTTTGAGATCAAGCATATTAAAGGGAAGGAAAACAAGGTGGTTGATACTTTGAGCATAAATTCTATAACAAGTTTTGTGGCTTCCATTAGCAGTTATAAAATTGATTTATAAGATAAATTGGAAGAAGGTATAAAATAAGACCCGGAATATCAAAATTTAAAAGAAAGGTTAATCCAGAAAACATTTGAAACTATAGTTACAGATTACAGTTTTAATGAATAATGTTTACTATTGTTTAAAAACAGACTATATGTACCAAATATACCTGAAGTTAAGTTGCTGATTTTAAATGAAGTTCAGAAAAGTCCTTATTCTCGACATCTTGGGTATTAGAAAATGATATCTTTGTTAAGAAAAGAATACTTTTGGCCTAACATGAAAAATGAGGTTGTTGAATTATTAGCTAGATGCATTGAGTGTCAGCAGGTTAAGGTTGAACATCAACACCCATCAGACCTACTACAACCATTACCAATACCAAACTGGAAGTGGGAAGTCATTAGTTTTGACTTTGTAACAGGTTTACCTAAAACAAAATGATTCCATAATGGTAGTTGTAGATAAGTTAAGTAAAGAAGCACACTACATTCTTGTTAAAACAACTCATTCAGCTGCTAATATCATCGATATTTTTATGAAAGAAATTTTTCATCTGCACGGAATTCCAAAGGTAATTATTTTCGACCGAGATCCTAAGTTTATAGGAAATTTTTGGAAAATTTTATTCAAGGGATTAGACACTAAACTAAATTTCAGTACTGCTTATCATTCACAAACAGATGGACAAACAAAAAGAGTTAATCAGGTACTAGAAGATATGCTGCGAATGTATGTTAGTGATTATCCTAAGAAGTGGGAGCCTATTTGCATTTAGTTGAATTTGCTTACAATAACCATTATCAGGCCTCAAGATAGCTTAGTCCTTTTGAAATTTTATATGGCAAAAAGTGTAACACTCCAATTACATGGAGAAATCCAACATATTGATTTATGTTAGGACCTGAGATGTTAAAAGCATTGGAACTAACAATGAAACAGGTACAAGGAAACTTGAAAATTGCTCAAGATAGGCAAAAGAGCGATGTCGATCTTAAAAGAACACCAAAGGAGTTCTAAGTCGGTGATCATGTGTTTGTCAAGGTTGAACCAAGAAAAATCTATTTTTAAATTAGGGAGCTGTGCTAAATTGGCACCAGGTATTGTGGACCATTCCAGATATTGGCAAGAGTGGGTCCAGTGACTTATCAACTAGCTTTTCCACCTAATCTTAGCATAAACAATGTTTTTTACATTTCAATTTTGAAAAATATATACATGATGCTACTCATGTGATTGACTAGAATTTGATTCAGGCAGAACCAGAAGGAGATTTTCCGGTGGAACCGGATTGTATTCTCAATAGGAGGACAATTTTTCTCTGGAATCGCACCATTGGATAGGTAAAGGTGCAGTGGAAACACCTCAGTCCAGATGAAGCGACTTTGGAATTGGAGAGCGATATGCAAGTGGCATATCCAGCTCTGTTCAGAGAAGACTCAGAATAAAATTAAGAAACATCAAGGATGATGTTAAGCTTAAGGGGGGGTGTTTGTAACATACACAAAACTAAAAAATAAATATTTATTATTTGTTTTAGGAAAACATTATGTTAAATTTTATTGTAAGATTTATGACCAAGTAGGTTAAGGATGATTGAAATTGAAGAATTATTTATTTTATTAATTAAATAAAGGAGACACCTATTTAGGGGAGACTGTTAACTGAGTGTTCACTGCCACTAGGAGGAATGGACAATTGTAAAAGGATGATTGAAAAGTGGAGGCACCAACATTCACTTTCTAGCTATTGCAGGAGCATAATCCCTAAAAAAGTGCTCATGTTCCCTCAGAGGGGGAACTGAGCTGGGTGGCTCATTAAATTACCAACTAACCCTAAGACCTAGGCAATCTTATATAAACCATCAAATTGAGTAGGAGGCTCACCATTCATTCTGATTTATGAGAGAAAGAATTTGTGATTGCTGCAAACTGAAAAGTCAGGCACATAAAGAATTTGATGAGGGGACAACTAAAGTGAATTGTTGAGTTAAGTCTGCTGCTAAGTTGAGTTGCAGAAGTTTGATGTGTAGTATAGATCTCTGACCTAGTGATGCAATGAGCAAGCTCAGGGGTCCTAAGCAAGTGATTTGGTTGCTTCAAGAAAGGTTGGGTGGAACAGTCTCCCTTGGGTACTGGTCCCATTTTTCGTAAGACTTCCAGGTTCCATCTCTAATCCATTATGTCATTATTTATTTAAGTTTAGATGAATTACATATTGTTTATAAATTAGTAATGGAAAAATTCTGATATATATATTTGGAATTGAAAAATATTTTTCCCCTGTATTTTTCCCCTCACCAAGCAATGGTGGCATACTCTAGTACAGGTGGACATAGAATTATGCCAATTAAGTAGAAGCATATTGAATGAATAAATGTATAATTTTTTGATTCTAGAGTATGGGTGCAATATTTAGTTGTAAATATTTCTCTCTCTAATATAGAAAAATATCTATGTTTAATCTAAGCATAAAATACCATTCTAAATCCAAAAGTTAACCTTCTACTGTTTGGAAAACAAAATGAAGAAATTACAGTGTGTGTAAAAAATACAAAAAATTGATAAACATCAATACAAGATCCTATGAGATTTATAAGTTTAGATATTAAAACTATCCTAGAAATATCAAGTTGAGATGATCCACTAACCTTAACACTTATTTAAAGGCTATCAGTTTGTTTTGATATTGTTTCTAAATTACAGTTTAGGGTTTATTTTCCTTTCTTTTCAATCAGTGTAATGGACAAAAGCAATATAGTTTTGAATCATAAATAGGTTATTATGTTACAAACTAATTAAAAGAATATCAAATTAGCTACAAGTAAGTAAATATGAGTAAATATATATTATGTTTCAAACTAATTAAAAGAAAATTGAGTTTAAAACTTTGTAGTTAAAAGTAAGTAAATATGAGTAAAAATACATGGTATTTTCATGGATTGCTCCATGGCCTTTTCAAAAATATAATTATAAACAAAAAAAATGGTAACTAAACTGTAGAATAAAAGTATCTTTATATTTCAAAGTATAAAGCCTAATGAATATTATACCCTTATTAGGGAAAAAGTTAATATTCATTGTAAATATTTTCCATGACTTCAACGGAACGATAATTACAAGTTGTGGAACTTTAAAGCCAACCTAGTTACAGACTATTTTTCCCAGTTCAGTGGTATGAATAAACTTTACATTGTTTCCTTTACTCCTTCAATGGTCATTCTTTCAACTATTTAAATCACTCCAAAACAGTAAATATTTTGCAAGCATGTCACGATTTCCTCATTAAAAAAGAATCATAATTATTACACAGATGGAGGAGTAATAAACAAAGCCCATTAATTTCCTAACACAATTTTAGAAATCCAATTAAAGTTTGTATACATAGTGTTTCCTTACGGGATTGACCCTAATATTTTTATTACGGTATCAAACCCTTGACAAAACTACGACAATGGATTATAGTTAACATTGCTATCTTACTCAAAATTACGTTGTCATACTGCCTCAGAGCCATAAGAAAAGTATAGGACCAGCAAGGTTTTCAGACTGGCATAAATTTCAGAAGACTCCACAAATAAACTAAAACACCTCTACAACATTTACACATTAAAAGAATTATTTCTACATGCAAAACAATGGGCTGTACGAGTCAAACCCAGTTTTTATTTCAGCTTCCTAATTATATTATAGTCGTAGTCTTACAGGTTCATAAAAACAATAGAATGACAAATACTACACTTGTAGAGCCGTAGTATCAAGGCCATAACCTTATCACATGTAGGGTTTTCATAGTCCACTTTTTGTGTAGAAACGATAGGGAAGAGATCCAATGTAGGGTTCACCTGCATATAAAAAAGTATATACATATATAAATAAAATGCATTTCGATTCTAACCTATAGTACTGTAAAAAATAAAATTGTTTTATTGATAGGAAGGCAGTCGCATACCTCGACAATTGTCCTCAAGGTCCAAGTCTGATAAACAAGATCAAAACTATGCCCGACAGTTATGCAGACTTGTGGTTTCAACTGGAAACTACGCAGAGATTTATGAAGGATGAGCCCAGTAGTTCCTCCATCTAGGGTTTTGGACAAGAAATGGAAGGGGTAAAACAGTAACAAAACTCTATTCCAGATTGAAGGCACCTTTTTCCTCCATTGAAACACACACAAGAAAATTGATTGATTATAGTCCTTAATACCTTGTTAAGATAGATAGACTCGTACCCAATCCTCTGCTCGACAGATGGAGCCTCGGCCATGGCATGCATGTGAAGATTTGTCCTTACCTCTCAAAGTTTAAATGTTCATCCCAAGGGT
Organism: Pseudotsuga menziesii; assembly: GCA_001517045.1. Lineage (NCBI taxonomy): Eukaryota > Viridiplantae > Streptophyta > Pinopsida > Pinales > Pinaceae > Pseudotsuga > Pseudotsuga menziesii. The sequence continues at coordinate 186,808 of LPNX011178494.1, read as the reverse complement.
TTATCACTAGTCACATCGCCTTTTAAAACCAAACATTACAATGTCACTTTGCCTTTCTCCATGACAATATTGCGTTTCGGTATTAACTCCTTACAAAAGTATAACACCCTTTTTGAAGTTGTAGAAGCACAAGTACTATGGGGAGTTATTTTTTTATTTCATGAATTTAAACCCTGGAATGCTAGGATAGATAAGCTTAGAACTTCTCCATAGTTTTCAAGGAATTCACTCCTCTTGACTATTACTTAGCAGACATTGGCTTAAAAACGTTTCTAATGGTTTCCAAGAGCAACTGCACCCACCTGCACAACAAGGAAATATTGTCGATGCGTTTGTCATTAGACTAACTAAGATGAGACCTTTTTTAACAGCTCATATGATAAAATAAAATACTTACAAACCTTTTTATTAAATAGATTTAATCGTTAGACATATAAATCCTACAGCATACCATATCTGCTAATGGAAGCATGTATCTACAATTTATTGTTTTAAATGTTTTATAGTAAACCTTAGTAATTACTTGAAGTAAATATATATATATATATATATATATATATAATTGTTTTAGTGAGTTTAAGGGGTTTTTACAGCATGGGTGCATATCCATAGAGGTTATATACAAATGGGTGTATATCAACATCGATGCACCTTCCATAAAGAGGAGTCCTAACACCAGCATGCCTTAACGAAAGGGTATCACAAGTGTGCCTTCACCAAAGATAAGAGCTGGTATGCGCACATAGAATAGGAGCACCGTGAAAAAAAAAAATTTCGTGGACCTAAATAATTTCCATGCATATAATACCTTGTTAAAACCTATGTAAATAAAAGCACGTGAAAATTTATATGGATATGCACCCATGTTGCACAAAAATGTATAGTTATCTTTTCTAAACACACCCCTCATTTGCTATCCTTATATTTTGAATAAATTTCATAAAAAATACACCATTAACTTGCAAAACATAGGAATAGCCCTCGAACCAACAAAAAAGAGAGCAAAACTAAATTAGAAATTAAGAGCAACCATGAGAAATGCAAACTAATAAAAGTAAAATAGATAATGAGAAGAAATACAACAATGAAGATGGAAAATATGGTTTTTTGGTTGCAATACTCTTCCTCTTCTTCTTCTCTCTTGTAGAACCATGTGAAATGAAGACATGAAACAAATCCTATTTTTTCCCTTATTCTGAAAATATTTTCCCCACTTCCTCCAAAAGTTTAAAAATTCTTGTTTCTTTCAATAAGCGGGTNTATATATATATATATATATATATATATATATATATATATAGCAAAACCAATTAAAAAATTAGGAACAATGTTAATAAATGAAATAAACTATAAAAAAATCAATAAGAAATAAAATAATGAAGACGTAAAAAATAGTAACTTGGTTTCAATTTATTGTTTAGATTTCCTTGTATTCATGGTTGTTTATATTGGATTTTCATTTATAGACACTTCGTAGATTCCTCTTCTCTCTTGTGAGATGACGAAATAAAACAATCCCTCACTTTTTACTCTTTTTAAAATTCACCATTAGGTTTTTCCTACTTATTTTAATTTTTTGAAAATAATGTGAATTATTATCAATGCTTCGACATATCATAAGCACCAGTGCTACAAAAACTCAGAAATAGTAGCGGTGCACCAAAACCTCAAAAAGTGCACAGGTGCACATGTATCTAAAAAGTGAACACGAGTGCACATATTTATCAAGAAGGAGCACAAGTGCATCTGTAATGTACCCAAAAATTGAAAATAGTTTTTTTATTAGGCTAGTAAAAAATATCTATACAAAACATTATTATACTTGCAGAATATAACGTACACTAGCAGTACCACTATTTGTTCGTAAGTTGTTCTTACATTCTATCATCTCTCTTTCAGTTATACTTATTGTTGTGTTTTAATTGAGATGTTGTAATGCTGATTACTACTTGGTTCTTATGGTTATACATTGTTGTGTTTGTGTCATTACTTTGATTGCATACTTTGTCCAATTCTGCATATAATTACTGGTTATTTATGAAGTCCTAACTTAGCTCTGTTTTTGGAAACAAAGTGGGCAGAGTGACAGGAATCGTTCTCCCATGTGACATTACCGAGAGGTAAAGTGTTCTCTTGACTAGCATGCTTACTGAGTTCTGTTGAACTAAGGTGCCTCTTTTAATTCGTATGTATATTATACTTAGCGACGGAGATTTAAAGAGAGCTAAACATTGTGATAATTAACATACCTACTGTTTGTTATTATGCTTCCTTACGGACTCAGATTGATAGCAAGGTAATTTCTCTTTTATTAATTATCTAACCTAGATACATTAACTATGTGATACCTATCATTCATTGTATTTATATTTCCTGTTTATGTTATTATAAGCATTAACATATTTCTTATTTATTTCATTGCAGCTTGTAAAATTGGCTAAAGATCAAACTTGGATTCATTTTACATAGTAATAATACCATGGCATATTTTATATGCCATGGTTACTAAGCATTAAGCTTAGGGAATATAGCTATGCAATGCATTAAGGCTTAAGCCTATGATCTAATGATACATGCCATATGCTATGAATTTGGGTTAGCATATAATACATGGACTAGGCATTACACTATACACGATACCTTGTATTAGCGTTGGATGGCAAGTTATAACATATAGTTTGCCATTTTTACGATGGGGTTTAAGTCCTTGTGTGAAATGGAAACCATCGTTAATGTTTCGAATGCAAACTATGGAATAGTGGTTTTTGGGTTGTTAGTTACCACTAGGCTGGTGCCATTAATGTTTCTTGGGTTTTGGTGTAGCCCAAGATTAGGGATTGGCTCCATGAATGGTTTTCTCATTTAGTTTGGTCTATTGATAGTTGTGGTCTCGGCTTTGTGCTGTGAAGGTGGCAACGCCCTGGGCGACGAAGGTAAGATTTGTTTGGTTTCAAGATTGCATTTTGTGTTTGTTTCGTGGCTCCTTCGTTGTCATACTTCTCATCTCGTTTTGTTTGGTTGTGTTTGCAGGTTATAAGTGAGCGAGGGAGGGGTGGCTCAGAGCTTCGCTATCAGCTCAAGGGTGATGCCAATGTGGCCACGGTAAGCCTGCTTTACAAGTGAATCTTGTCACTTCTCATCATTGTGGGTAGGGCTGGGTTCTGTCATTGTTGTAGTTGGGGTTTTTATTTTCCTTTGGGCATGTGTATGGAAGGTTTGGGTTTGTAAATACTGGTGCTATTAGTAGCGAATGGGGAAAACTTGGGACTTCTAGCATACTTTGTCTTTCATTTATGTAAATCATATTTTGGCTTGGGGGTTTTCAGCCTGGGCAGCACCATTGCTTGCAATGGTGCCATATCCCTTGGCGCATCTGTGTAGCTTCAATTTCAGACGTTAATGGTGACTGTGTAAATAAAATAACTTGTGCGTTTTTGGAAATGGTTAATATATGGGACTATGTGTAAAATCTTATGCTGCAATAGGTGTTTATTCAACTTGTTTTGCATGAGGCATTTTCCTGTGTGGATGCTCTGTGTAATCTCTTGTATTTACCTCTTAGTTGTAATTAAAGGACAATGTATGGGTTGATGACCATGCCGTGCATGGCATGATCCCTTCCCATGGTTGCTGCGATAGATTAGTTGGTTGCAATCTTTACTGTTTCGTTTTATTAATAAGATATGTGGAAATGTGAAGAAGTCATGGGTGAAAACTCATGATGCCTATTGTTATTGTAGCTTTACTTTTAAATGGACTGTGTTATTTAGTTAATTGTGGTCGTAGTCGTGCTTACAGCGTTGGACCTTGCTGTAGCGAATGTATTTGATATGTTAATCCTACATACCTTCTATGTATAGCATGGCCGTGATTTATTGTAAAAGAAAATTCCACAGGGTTTGAATCTTGTTCATGGTTGATGTAATGAGTTGTATTTTTATGTGGATGCAAATTGGGGCTTAGATTCCCATAGGATTCGATTCCTATCCTCCCTTGTAATTACTTTGGATTCTGTAGAGGTTTCGATATGGTTTATAAAATGATTACTGTGTATGAATTTATGTTGGGGTTTTCAATGTGGCTTAGGACTTGGGTCTGGGTACCCATAGGGGTCGATACCGCGACCTCTGATAGCTTAAAAGTTTTACTTTAATAAATGTCAAGTTTATTTGGTTACTTTTTATTATTAGTTGTTGTAGGTTTTAATATGATGGCTTCGTGGTTATGTAGCAAATAACAAAGATAGTCTACAGGATCTGTTCCTGGGACCTTATGTAATTACTGAGTTCATTTGTAACATCCCTGACCCTTTGACCGGCAAAGAGGACACTACCATACATCAAACCATCCGGGCATCTAGCCCCATGAACATGAACATAGATACATATAATGATGAAGCATGATACTCAAAAACATAAAACATAGTATGAAGCATAATCGTTCATATACACAACGGAAGCAAAACATATCAATTAGCATTCATGCATATACAGTTCAACATTTAGCATGTATATCATCATTCATCAATGGTACATATGGTTGTAGACACAAGTTAGGAAAGAATACTTATCTTAATGAGGACTTGTCCTACAACCAGCTATGTAGCTAGAACGTTCTACCCAACCATAGGCCCGCGTGCTCTTTAATCTCTCAGCAACACTGCCACCCCTAAGCTGGGCATGATTCCCCAAGGAATAAGGAACTAACAATCTTACACATAGCCAAGGATATCAACACCACAAGGATACACAGTTCAGCCAAGCCAACACAGTTGGGTTTATCAGGCGAATAACAGATCATCCAATCCAACAAATTTGGGTTTATCAGGCCATCCAAGAGATGGGAAAGGCTAAATTCTAAGCTGGTGAGCTCATTGAAGAGCCAAGGACACCTACACCAGAACCATCCTGGCTTCTAGGACACCCACACACACCCAACACAAGGAAATAAGTCCTTTCTCTGCAACAAAGTGCCTCAGACCCTAATCTCCCTTCTAGTGTTATTCAGGGGTTGTGGAGAAGAAAGCCAGCCCACTAGCTCTGTCTATGTGGTTCCCAAACCACCAAGTTTATCAAGCACCTCAGGCCCTCATTCACCACGCCAATGCAGTCCGAGGACAAAACCGTTGCATGCATGCAACAAACAGCTATTAATGCTTTAACAGGGGAAACCAACTCCCTGAATCGTTCTTGTCCCTATCATGGCCAAACGATTCCACAACCACTTACAGTAGCCAAAACACAAGGAAAAACGCAGCCAACAAACCATAAAAGAAGAACCACAACAATGATTTACAATGAAGCAACAAATCGCCACATAGTTCAGACACAGCCAGTAATGTTGGAAGACAATCATGAAGCCTCGAATCCTTTACACAATCGGCAAGGAAGGAGTAAAACATAGACTCTATGAGTGATCAGGAGGGAGAACCGATCTCCAGAATAGCAATCGATGAGCGGGAGGAGAACCAACCTACAGAATTGTCGATGAAATCACAACCACGATCCAACGATGGAAAACAGAACGTTACTCAGTCTGAAAATGGTGGAAAAAGACACAACTCTCTGCATGAATAGGAGGAAGGACGTCTCTCTGATTAGCAAGGTAGTGTGTGAGAGGAATGGCGAACCCACACACAATGGATTTTCATGCTTTTAACTCTACTCAGCATGGGGATCCCCTGATAGTGGGAAGACCATCCACAACCCAAAAGGAACATCATGGAGAGAGTGCAGGCATGAGCATGGTGGTGGTTTTCATACTAGCCAATAGTTGTCCCTACTAACAATCAGAACATACATGGTGGTGACACATGGCTTTTCCCCCCCATGGCTCAAGGTTCAACATTTCCTCTCCTTATCCTTAGGAATCATGCCGCTTCTCAATTTGGTTGCAATGAACATAGATGGTTGGGTTATTTAATTAAAAATGCATAGTTACATGATGCCACAACTTAATATATCCCATATGTCCCAATATACCATTGGCGACAATTCCAATCCGAAACATAACATAACCAAATCGATGGTGGGGCCTTTGCCTTTAGCTCCACACCATGATTATTTACAACATATGTATCATGTATATTTAATGTTTTGAGGTCAAAACCAGGGATGTTACATTCATCTCCCCCTTCAATAGCACTATTCTCAGTGCTTTACAAAATGAACAAAAATGCTACACTGGTATCGCCTCAGTGTTCCGCACGATTGAACAAAAATGGATGTGCCAATCCCATGGCATCCTTTAGCTCCCACGTAGCCTCTTCAGGTCTGTAGTGCTCCCATTGCACCTTCACCTGTCCTATCACTCGATTCCTGAGCATTGTGACCTTCCTGTTGAGGATACGCATCGACTCGATTTGGAACTCTCCCTTGGGTTCCACCTGAATCACATCCCAATTTATCACATGGTCATGATCATGTACATATTTATTAAGCAAAGAAACATGAAAAACATTATGAGCTCTAGTACTAGCAGGCAATGCAAGTCTATATGCAATAGGCCCTATTCTTTCAAGCACTTCAAATGGCCCACAATATCTTGGTGACAACTTGGCACAACTTCCAAGCTTCAAGGAACTCTTCTTTGCTTTCACTCTGAGGTAAACATGATCCCCAACACTGAACTCCCTATTCATCCTATGCTTATCTACATATCTTTTCTATATGTCATGTGCTAGTTTCAGATTCTGCCTAATCTTTACAACCTCTTGCTCCATTTCCTTGAGCAATTCTAGTCCAAGCACAATCCTATTCACGGGATTATCCCAAGTCACTGGTGTCCTACACCTTCTGCCATACAAAGCCTCATACAGACTCATCGCGAAGGATGCCTACTATCCATTGTTATAAGCAAACTCTACCAAGTGTAAGTAATCTTCCCACTTGGTTGGTTTGTCCATCACGTACATGCGAAGCATATCTTCCAGTACTTGGTTAACTCTCTCTTTCTACCCATTTACCTAAGGATGGTATGTCGTGCTGAAGTTTAGCTTTGTACCCAAATCTGCAAACAATCCCTTCCAGAAATTGGAATTGAACTTGACATCTCTATCGAAAACTATTATCTTCGACAATCCATGCAATTTGAAAATATCCTTCATCAAGATCTTTGCAATGTCATTAGTCTTGTGCATAGACTTCACCGGTATAAAATGTGCTGCCTTTGTCAACTTGTCTACTAAAACCATGATGGAATCATGTTGTCTCCAAGTCATCAGCAATCCTATAATAAATTCCATGGAAATAATTTCCCATTTCCATTCCAGAACTAGCAAAGGCTGCAACAAACCTGCGGGATGTTGATGCTCAACCTTTACCTGTTGACATTTCATGCACCTTGAAATGTATTCAGCCATGTCCTTTTTCATTCCTGGCCAAAGGTAATGCTTTCTAGTTGTAGCAATTGTCTTCTGATATCCTGGGTGACCAAAATATGGAGCTTGATGGATTTCATCCATAACAACTCTCCTTAAATCTGCTACATCTGGGATATAAATTTTTCCTTTATAAGTAAGAAGTCCATCTTCTCCCAATTTATATCCCTCGTACCTCTTGTCAAGACTTTACTGCTGCAATTTGTCTTTTACCTGCTCATACAATCCATCTCTAGCAACATGATTAACAATTTGTTGCCTCAAATCTGATTGGAAAATACTAAGAGATGCCACATGCATTTCCTGTACCTTCCTGTTGAGCGAATCAGCTACCTTGTTTTATTTTCCCTTTATGTGCTTGATTTCAAAATCAAACTCACATAAAAATTCCAGCCATCTCGCTTGCCTAGCATTCAGAGTAGGATGATCAAACAAATACTTCAGACCACAATGGTCTGTTCTGAGTTCAAATCTTCTACCGATCAAGCAATGTCTCCACATCTTGAGAGCATGCACTATTGCTGTAAGCTCTATATCATGAGTGGCATAGTTCCTCTCATGTTCTCTCAGATTTCTTAACTCATAACATATCACGTGGTTGTCCTGCATAAGGACTCCCCCAAGTCCTTATCCGCATGCATCGGTACATACCACAAAATATTTCTCTGGATCTGCAACCTTCAATACTGGTGCACTGGTGAGAAGATTCTTCAACCACTGAAAGCTTCTTCACACTTCGAAGTCCATTCAAACTTTACTCCCTTCTTTTGCAAGGAAGTGATGGCATGTGCAACTTTGGAAAATCCCTCAATGAATCTCCTGTAGTGTCCTACAAGTACCATAAAAGATCTTACATTTGTCACATTTCTTGGAGTAGGCCAATTCATAATGGCTTCAATCTTCTCAGGGTCTACTAATATACCCTCTTCTGAGATAATGTGACCCAAATACTAAATTCTATCCCTATAGAAGTCACACTTGCTCAGTTTTGCATACAACTGGTGCTCCTTGAGCAATTGCAATGTCAATCTCAAATTCTCTTGATGTTCTTTCTCATTCTTAGAATAAACAAGAATCATCAAGGAAAACAAGAACAAACTTGTCCAAATACTTGCTCAAGACACTATTCATAAAGCACATAAATGTAGCTGGTGCATTTGTGAGACCAAATGGTACCACTACAAACTCATAATTCCCATACCTTGTCCTAAAGGTTGTCTTATGAATGTCTTCATCCTTGATTCTCACTTGATGGTAGCCAAACCTCAAGTCAATCTTGGAAAATACCCTTTCTCCTCTCATTTGGTCAAAGAGGTCATCAATCCTAGGCAAAGGATATTTATTCTTCACAGTAACCTTGTTCAGCTGTCTGTAATCAATACATAACATGAGTGTACCATCTTTCTTCTTTACAAACAGAACCAGTGCTCCCCAAGGAGACACACTTGGTTGGATATACTTCTTTTCCAACAACTCTTACAGTTGCATTTTCAACTCTAGCATCTCTGGTGTACTCATCCTGTAAGGTGTCTTAGACAGTGGTGCTGCTCCTGGCACAAGTTCAATTGTGAATTCAATGTCCCTTTTTGGAGGAAGCCCTGGAATCTCATCAAGAAACACATCCTTGAATTCCTGTAGCACCTAATAGTCCTCCAACCTAGGAGTTTCATCTCCTGTTGGTTCCAGAATATGAGCTACATACAATTGGAAACCTTTCCTACAGAACTTCTTCAACTACATTGTTGAAACCTGTCTTACTGAAATTACCTTCGGAATACCTTTCACAACTGTTGGGTTTCCTTCTTCATCCATGCATTCAAAAGTATTGTTATAACAGTCAAGCTTTACTCTGTGAGATTCTAACCAGTCCATTCCAATGAGAACATCATAGGAACCAAGCGGTAGAACATTCAGATCTACACAAGTGATCAATCCATTCATAACCAATGGACACTTCTCTACCACTTCACTGACCTTTCTCTTAGCCCTTGTGGCTAGCTGAACTAACCAATATTTTCTATGCTTTATTTTCTTAAAAGCACAAATCTCCACTACTCTAGGAGTAATGTAACTATGAGTAGAACCAAGTTCAATCAAAATAGAAATAGATTGTTCAATAATCTTACCTGCAAATTCAACCACAGTTGACTGGTGATGTACCTGGTAGTCCTCGAGTGCTGCATAAATTTTAGGGACTTCCCTTGCTACTTCACCCATTGTTTCTATTCCCTGCATGTTGTAATATGGCCTTGCACTTTCATTCTTGAGTGGACAATATCTGTGCAAGTGGGGTGCTTCACATTTCCAACATTTGAGTGGACCTTTATTCTATTGTGGATCTTTAGGCTTTCCACCTGTCACTCCAACTGGATTACTCGCATCTTGGGATGGCTGCTTCTGCTGGTTCCTGAATCTAGAAGGTTTGAAACCTTTCTTTCTTTGGTCAAAATTCTCCTTCTTCTTGTCCTTCCATGCCTTATGGTAATCAGGTTTACCTTTGATTTGCTCATAGCAATACTTAGCCTTCCTTATTGCTTCTTCAAGATTTCTTGGTTCATAGAACTCAATTCTATCTTCGTAAGACTGAGGAAATCCACTCAGAAACTGTTGGACCTTCACTTTTTCATCTCTGATGTACCAAACATACCTCAACAACTCCAAGAACTTATTTGCATATTCATCCATGGTCTGCTGTCCTAATCTTCAGCTCATGGAACTGCTTAATCTTGTCATCATAATACCTGTCAGAGAGGTATTTCTACCTAAAATACTTCTTGAACTGTTTCCACTTTAGTCTCCTTTCACTGATCTTCTTTACTTGCTTGAAGTGTTCCCACCAAATGGATGCTTTTCCATTCAGATTTAATATGGCAACTCTTGCCTTCATGTTTCCTGAATAATCCCGCACTTGAAACATGGCGGCTTCACTTGTTGACCAATATCCTATCACGTTAGTTCATACTGTGGGTTTTAAAATTATTAAAAATTGAACCAATATATTGCAGGTATTGGGGGGATGAGATGTTTAAGGTGGGGGTGGGTAGGGTGGTTTATAAGGATTGAGGTATAAAAAGGGGTGGGGAGGAGGTTTTAAGTATTAGGAGGGGGTTTCAATAAAAAGAGTTTGGGTCAATATCTCTGGAAATTAAGGGTATTCTTTAATATCCCACGATCGCACGTGCTATGTGAGATGTTCACTAAGTGAAGTCCCTGTGACTTGAAAATACTTATTTATCCCAAGAAGCCAAGCTTCAGCCTCTTGTCCAATCTTTATCTCATCCTCAAATGTAGGAGGTTTAGCTTTCCAAAATTCATCTCGAGAGAAATCCCTATGGTGCCTTCTTCTTTTACTTTTATGAGAAGATGAACTTGTATCTCCACTGGGTTCTTTAGAGTCAGGTGATCCACTGGAAGTCCTTCTCCTTCTCCTATTGCTGCTCTTACTGCCTTTCGGTCTTGCTGTACCTCTTCCAGAATCTATATTTTTCTGTAAGTTTGTTAGACTCTACAACATGGCAGCATTCAACTGATGCTAATCTTCCTGGGATTTAATCAAGCTTCTCATGGTGGCTGCAACCTCGGACAGTGTTTCCTGGAATCTTCTTCCATTAGAATCTATGTCATCATTTCCATTATGGATATTTTCTCCCATGGCATATCCTGCACGCTCGTAAGAATCCCAAGCATCATACCCATCATGAGTTCTCATGAATGAACCACCTCTTGCTTTACCACACTATTCTTTCTGGAGTACTGCTCTTGGAAGTTGTCTATAATTCTGCAATGTGTTAGTAGAAAACTGTTAGATGCATATCATCAATACTATAAATCAAAACTACTTAGCTTCCTCTTTTGGAAATTCATAAAACAACAATTTTTCTTAAAACACAAAATTTTTCCTTCTTCCTTTTCATCCCTATGACCACTGATAATCTGCTGAAAGCCTACTGAAAGAAAGTTGAAAAATGCTTGGAAAATCACTGAGAAGTTCTCTCAAAAAACCCAAATCTCCTTTGGCCCAATCAGACCTTCTCCCAACTATCTTTTCGACACTTCGGTGGTCAAAACACCTAGCTCATCGACGGTCTGTTGCTTATTTCTTTCCGGCATGTCGGCAGCTATAACATCTAATTCTCTTTGCTGTATCAGCGGGTTTCCCATCTACTCCCTTCCGCCGTATCGGGCCTGCAGTGGTCTACTATTTCAATTTTTACCGGCGATCCATTGGTCTAATTTTGTCCACCATATTGAGTCCATAATATTCTATCGCTTAGAACTTCATCAACGATAACATGGACTAACCGCTAAGTCGGCGGTCGGGTGCTCTGTACATCGGACGGTTAGTCCTTTTAGCTTCCAAAACAACGACCCACAATCTTCCTATGTTTTCCGTAGCTCACGACTTTGTCGGTGGCCAGAGTGACTAGTCTTTTGCAGCATCGACACTGGGATGCAGTTCTCATTGGGTGATCAGTTCTTTATGTGGCTGCAACGACAGGCAGCAGAGTCACTATGGTATCCGTGGGGCACTCATAAGCGATCGAAGCAGTTGTTCATTGCAGCATTGGATGGATAGTTGACTAAGTAGCCGCAACTGCGCTTCACCTTCATTAAAAAAAATTTGGCCGACAATCCGATCCACTAACATTTCCCGATGGTCGATGATCTTGTGCCTTAGAGAAAATTTTGAATTTTCTTCTTGCCTTGTCTTTTGCTGCATCGGCTCTCCCATCTTATATTCATCGGTGATGTCAATGACTATTCTCCTCCAATCGCTGATGATCCCATTCCTTAGAAAATTTTTAGAAATTCTACGCCATCGGTGGTCGGAGGATCTACCCATTGGAAGCATAGTTATCTAGCCATCTACAATGGCAGCGCAAGATCATCTAACTTCCTCCGATGTAGTCGCCAAACTTTTCACCGTGTCCGCAACTTGATCCTCTAGGCATCGGCAATGCGATCAAATAATCATCGCCGATCGACAATGATTTTATGACTTAGACAAATTTGCAGAAATGTTTTCTCGTTAGTATTCTTTTTCGTTGCTTCATCGGTTCAACCATCTCTTATTATTCGCCGATTCGTTTAACTATCTGTCGGCGAAAGCTTCCCCTATACGTCGCTAATTAACTAACAAATTCCGGTCGGCGACTAAGACACAACCATCACGGCATCGGCAAGCAGAACCTGTATACGTCGGAGTATTAGTGCACTAGGCTTCTGCAACGGCGGTGCTTGAACCACTAACTCCTTCCATCGTTCATCAACGATGAGTACCACTAAGTGCTCCACTGCATCGGAAGAACTTGTCACTACGTTTTCTGATGAGCCGACATTCTAGCACTTAGAAAATTTTGTGAATTTTCTTGTCATCACCCATTTCTCCTAGTTTCTTCTGGGCAGTAGGCAACCTGCCTCTGCTAACTGATATTTCATGGCCATCTGAGCCAAAATGATGCAACATAAGCTCTCTCACTGCATCTTCATGGCCCATTCAGGCCCATGCTACAACCAGCGCTCTGATACCATATTGTAACGTCCCCGACCCTCTGACCGGCAAAGAGGACGCTACCATACATCAAACCATCCAAGTATCTAGCCCCATGAACATGAACATAGATACATATAATGCTAAAGCATGATACTCAAAAACATAAAACATATTATGAAGCATAATCGTTCATATACACAATGGAAGCAAAACATATTAATCAGCATTCATGCATATACAGTTTAGCATTTAACATGTATATCATCATTCATCAATGGTAAATATTGTTGCAAACACAAGTTAGGCAAGAGTACTTATCTTAATGAGGACTTGTCCCGCAACCAGCTACGTCGCTGCAATTTTCCACCCAACCATGGGCCCGCATGCTCTTTAATCTCTCAACAACACTGACACCCCTGAGACAAGCATGATTCCCCAAGGAATAAGGAACTACAGGCTTACACATAGCCAAGGATAACAACACCACAAGGGTACACAGTTTCACCAAGCCAACGCAGTTGGGTTTATCAAGCGAACAACAGATCAGCCAAGCTAACAAAGTTGAGTTTATTAGGCCATCCAAGATATGGGAAAGGCTAAATTCTAAGCTGGTGAGCTCATTGAAGAGCCAAGGACACCTACACCAGAACCAGCCTGGCTTCTAGGACACCCACACACACCCAACAGAAGGAAATTGGTCCTTTCTCTGCAATGCAGTTCCTCAGACCCTGACCTCCCTTCCAGTGCTATTTAGGGGTTGTGGAGAAGAAATCCAACCCACTAGCTCTGTCCATGTGGTTCCCAAACCACCAGGTTTATCAAGCACCTCAGGCCCTCATTCACCAATCTAATGCAGTTCGAGGACAAAACCGCTACGTGCATGCAACAAACAGCTATTAAATCTTTAATAGGGGAAAACAACTCCTTGAATCGTTCTTGGCCCTATCGTGGCCAAACAATTCCACAGCCACTTACAGCAGCCAAAACACAAGGGAAAAAGCAGCCAACAAACAATCAAAGAAAAACCACAACAATGATTTACGATGAAGCAACAAAATGCCACATAGTTCAGACACAACTAGTAATGTTGGAAGACAATATGGAAGCCTCGGCTCCTTTACACAATCAGCAGGGGAGGAGTAAAATGCAGACTCTACGTGTGATCAGAAGGGAGAACTAATATCCAGACTAGCAATCGGTAAGTGGGAGGTGAACCAACCCACAGAACTATCGATGAAATCACAGCCACGATCCAACAATGGAAAACAGAACATTACTCAGTCTGATAATGGTGGAAAAAGACACAACTCTCTGTGTGAAAAGGAGGAAGGACGTATCTCCGATTAGAAAGGTAGTGTGTGAGAGGAATGGAGAACCCCCACACCCCCACACAATGGATTGTCATGCTTTTAACTCCGCTCGGCATTGGAAAAATGAACAGACTCCCAATCCTCGGGTAGTGGGAAGACCATCTGCAACCCAAAAGGCACGTCATGGAGAGACTGCAAGTGTGAGCGTGGTGGTGGTTTTCCTACCAGCCAATAGCTATCCCCACTAACAATCAGAACATACAGGGTGGTGACACATGGATTTTCACCCCCATGGCTCAAGGTTTAGCATTTCCCCTCCTTATCCTTAGGAATCATGCCCCTTCTCAATTTGGTTGCAGTGAACATAGTTGGTTGGGTTATTTAATTAAAAATTCATAGTTACATGATGCCACAACTTAATATATGCCGTATGTCCCGATATACCATCGGTGACAATTCCAATCCAAAACATAACATAACCAAATCAATGGTGGGGCCTTTGCCTTTAGCTCCGCACCATGATTATTTACAACATATATATCATGTATATTTAATGTATCGGGGTCAAAACCGAGGATGTTATATCATTATTTAATTATTATGGTATTTTTTGGTTAAGTGTTTATACTATGGCTCTGACCAATATTAAAATGGGACTATTCAATTTTTATGGCATATGTTTGATTATGTGGATTTATATTGTTAGGACTGTGGATTTTTAAATAGTGAAAAGAGATTTGATCTTTGGACCAAAGAATGGTCACGATACTTACTCTATTCATTGTTTATGATGATGTTATTTTAATGTAATGATTTGGTAGTTAAGGTGTATTTATATATGCAGACCTTGGAAGGGATTTACTGGTTTATTTATCTTAGAAATAATTATAGTCTGTACTTAGCTGATTTAATTTATATTTCCATTCTAGAACTGTTAATGTATTCTTATAAATAGTATTCTGATTTGTTTACTATTGATGTCAATTAGATAGATTCTAATCTAGGTTTTAAATGGCACATTAGGTCTGAGCTAGTATTAACTTAACATGGCTCTACTAACAAATGAAAATATGTCAATAGAGTAAAAAGGCCAGAAAGCAGATAGGTCCTAGTTCTGAAATAAAACCTAGTTTATACTTAACTGAGTAAAAATACCATAGGATTTAAAGCTAGGGTGCATAATCCCTTGATGAACACTTATAAATAAATAGAGCTTGGAGAAGTAAAATAATGAATAAACCCTAGATAAAATCTGGTATAGAAAATAACTTACAGCCTAGGTTTAATATTTAAAATGCAGACCCTAGCAGATTTTAACTAGAGAAACAAACACATAGGGTTAGGAAATGCAATATAATTAATTATGTAGCAAATCTAGCATTTAATCTAGAAAAGTGGAATAGGAAGTCTAGGAATTCATACCTGTAACTTGAATCTCTTTTAATGGCTGACCCTTCACACTCAAATAATCAACATTAACAATTCAAAGGCAGATCTGACCTCTATTTTTAATGACCAAATCACTTGGGAACTACCACGTTCCACCCAACCATGACCCGAAACCGTTCCTAGTTTTAATTTGGATCCCCCTGAGATGGACTCCAACATGCAAGTATCTTAGAGCTCCTAAGGTAGGGTTTCCTATCTACTATATTAGGTCTGGATCAGTTCTCCTTTTTCCTTTCAAGAAAATGTTCTCCAAGAATTTACTTGAGAGAAAAACAGGAATAAAATGACTCCTCCAATGATAGATCAGAACCCCAAGCCTTTCCTTGGCTTGAGTCTTTATAGACAGACTTTTTAGTCACAGTTAAATCAAGAAACCTTGGTTTCTTGATTTAACCCTTTTAAAATACTTTGGGTATTTTTTAATATTTTAACTTAGGAAATTTCAACTAGTTCCTAATTAGACTGTTGTAGGTTTTGGACTATTTATTATCTTTGCATAATAAATAATAATGGATGGATCTTTTCTTCCTTTCTTTCTTCATTAATATTATTACTATATTTTTTCTTATACATACAATGTATTAAATACATAATAATATAACATTTGTTAACATTGTCTTTAGGCATCATATACCATGATCCCTAGACTTATGACACTTCTTCATTAAGGTCAAGTAGGTAGATGGTTAGGTCTACTAGGCTAGGCAACTGTAAACATCCTTGCATGTTGGATTTCCCTTGTATAACATGGTAGTTCTTTAGTACTTGATGAGAATACCGAAATTTGAATTTTCATTTAATCACTTATAAATAGTATGATGAGATCAATATTTTTCTCAAGTCATTTTCACTCGAAAGTTATTAAATTCTTTTCAGTAACCCCTAGCGCTTACCAGAGCCCATATACAACTCTTTAACAAGGAGTTACAGATCTTCCCTCAACACTAATGCTAGGATGTACTTGTACGATACACCTAGGGATACAATGGCTAAGGATCTGATGCTCCAGAGCTTATGCTCAACATCAACATGGAAGGCTCCAGGGATTATGCCCAGTGCTTCCAAATATTATCTTCTCATGTGTTCCAGAGCTTCTCTCTCAACACAAATGTAAGTACTCATGTGCTCCAGAGCTCCTTTCTCAACATAAACATTAATTACCCATGTTCTCTAGAGCTCCTTGCTCAACACAAAACATCAATGACCCATGTGCTCCAGAGCTCCTCCTCAACACAAAACATCAATCACCCATGTGCTCCAGAGCTCCTCTCTCAACACAAAACATTAAGTACTCATGTTCTCTAGAGCTCCTCGCTCAACACAAAAATATCATCAATCATGTGCTTCAAGGTCCATGCTCAACACAACAAACATCTCTCTCTCTCTCTCTCTCTCTCTCTCTCTCTCTCTCTCTCTCTATATATATATATATATATATATATATATATATATATATATATATATCATCAAAAATTGGCTTACGCCTAGTATATAAAAAAAATCATCATGTTCATATGCAGTGGGGTCTTCGAACCAGTATACCAAAATAAAATATCAAGTCAACATCATAATCAATAGGCACATGCCTATAAGTGTTATGTCCAAAATTCAGGATATTACAACATCCATACAAAAATATGAGCACAAGTTCCCCTTACCAAAATATTAGTATCGGTGCACCAATACCAAACATATGAGCATTGATGCACCCATACCAAAATAAGAGCATTGATGTGTCATTCTCAAATAGGAACACCGATGTCTTTTTCGAATATTGGCTCTCCGGTGTGCATTAGTATTGAAGCATCGATGCACTTAGATCAATGTGGTGCACTGGTACATCTTGGCCAAAGTGAACATCGAAGTATTTTTGACATCTTGTTTCTTTGGTGCAATTCTATCTATGGATCGGTTATCTCCTCAAATAAAATAGTCAAGTTTGTTTATTTTAGGTGATAGGAATTCATTTAAAAATACATTTCTAAATTTTTTAAGGCTCATTTTTTAGAGCTTTAGGTATGTAATAAAGTTTGAAAAACATTTGATTTGGTTTTTCCTTCAAAAAATTCAAAACTCAGGTTTCGGTGGCTTAGGAATACATTTCAACTATTCATTAGCCATTGGTAGCTAAAGCATGAAATTAGGGGCTATTTCAGCCACCAAATGTGCAGAAGCTTGGAAATGGACAACATGTATTGGTTAAACTCAATTTTATTAGCCATGCAAAGGCATTTTTACATGCCCAAATAGTCGATTGACAACTAGATATCCTAATATTTCCAATGGTACTTTTAGATCTACATTTAGAGCTTGAAGAGGCAGTCAAAAGTCCCCCACAAGATGAGGCAACATTTTCAGGAATGTGGCATTTTAAAATGATGATCCTAGGCGACTGGAGGATCATTTTGAGAAACGGTCAAAGAATTTTGTGCCTAACATGTCAAAGAACTATAACCTCTCTCAGTTTTTCTACAGGTTTCATATATTGGGAGAATCAAATCCATCTTTGGGCCTTAAATTTCAGATCTCAGAATTTCCCTATTTGACACATGTTTTTGAAATACAGATGTCGGACAAATGAAAATGAATCTCAAAGAACTAAGAGAGGTGTTTTCTCATAATAAACCAAATAAAAATAAAATATCTCAGTTTTAATACAGGTGTCATATATTTGGAGAACCAAATCCATCTATGAGCCCCAGTTTAGACCGAAATTTCAGGGCGCTCCAAGCCAGTGAAGTTGGCATTTTACTATGAAAAGTCATCATTTTCAAACGATGATTCTAAGACACTGGAGAATAATTTTGTAAAATGGTCATAGGTTTTTGTTCATAAAATTTCAGAGAACAATAACCTCTCCCTGTTTTCCTACAGGTGTTGCATATCAGGATAATCAAGTCCATCTCTGAGTCCTAATTTTCAGATCTCAAAATTTCCCTGTTTGACACATGTTTTTGAAATACAGATATCAGGAAAACAAAAATGCATATCAACTAAAGGAGAGAAATTTTATCTTATAACAAACAAATATACAAAAACCTCTCTCATTTTTCCAAAATATGTTTTTATTTGAGAGATATAGGTCAATATTGGAGTAGCATATTTCCATAAATTTCTGCATTTTCCAACCACCTCACAAATTCGGATTTGAGATAGGAAAAGAGGTTATTAGATCCATGTTTTGAGGATATTGAAACTGATTTGTAAAGATTATTTAAGCTCATTGAAGAATGATTGTAAAGGGTTCAACTTTGGATACTTTTTCATACTTGTACTCTCAGACTTCTCATTTTCATGCCAATAATATAAGCCTCTTTTGCCATTTATGTTCATATTTCATTTTGTACGTTTCTATACTTGCAATTGAATGTTCATTTAATGTTTGTTGTATTTTTCTAATTCCAGATAGCTATCATCCTATCTTTTTATTGATGAATTGAATATCAAGTTTCATTTGCTTATTGTGATTAGCCATTCATATATGCTTTGCTTATGAGTCTGCTAGCATGATAAGAATTCTACATACATCCACCTTTTATCAACTCTCTGAAAAAAAATGGTTTAAAGCCTGATCTATATGAGTGTGTTTATTCATGTTTTAAATGAATGAGTTTTTATTAAGTCATCCAACTTGATCCATATTACCCATGTCACGTACCCATACCCCAACAATTTGTGGAATTAAAATTTTCATCAAGAACCTTCATTGTTCATCGAAACACAGGGCATGGTCGTGAAACAAATCTCAACATTTCCATCACTGTCACACTCCCTCCCGTCTTCCATGGATCAATCCAACAATATGCAAGGACGGATATCAGAGGAGATCGAACAACGGAGAGAAAATGCGACAGAATCAATGATTGTAACTGATCCCGCAAACCAGATCTAAATCAACGGTTTAGAATTCGCCCACAAAAATCAACAGTGTGAAAAGCTTGAGATGCGGGGTCAGAAGTTAGACAAAATCTCGATCTCACTTCCTGTAGCCTGCATCCCACATCCTGCCTCGGGAACAGAGCAATGGTGGAGAATCATCCTGCAAAGATTGATGACATGGAAACTCAACTTGCGGGATTGGAAATATGGGAATTTCAACACTGCGATCCTGCAAGTTACGGAAATAAAATCTGTGGAACTCAAAATATGAGAAACGACATTCTGCATCCTGCATCCCTCAAGTTGCGGAAAGAAATTTTTGGAAGGAAAATATGCAGAAACCAAAATATGCGAAATGACGTCCCACATCCCACATCCCGCAAAATCCTTAATCCCGCAAACTATGCAAATGAGGATTTCTAGCAAAAAACTTGACTTTTCAACTAAATTTCTAGATCGATCTAATCATCCAAGAAATTACCAAACTGTCTAATCTACCCTGCAACTTAGAAAAATGCATTGAAGGAAAAACATACATAGATGCCTATAATTGCAGTTACTCAGGAAACAAAGCATAACTCAACATAGAAACATGTTCATCACATTCCATCAAGAAAATACAATGTAAGCATTACAGTTACAGAGAATTATGTGGACAAGAACACTTATCTTGAAGAAATATTGTCTCGCAACCAGCTATGTCACTGTAACATTCCATGCAACCATAGGCCAGTGTGCTCCTTAATCTCTCAACAACACTGCCACCCCCGAGCTGGGCATGATTTCCTACAGGGATAAGGGAACACTAACAGACTCATACATAGCCAAGGATGCAATTAAACTCATCCAAGCCAACACAGTTGGGTTTCACAGGCTGTAAGGGAAAAACATCCCTCAAACAGGTTTCACAAGACATTCAACCAAGCCATCTCACAGTTGAGTTTCATAGACTGTTCACAATCAAGCCAACTTTCACCTTAAGGAGCAGTCAAGCCAATAGATGGGTTTAACAGACTGTACATAGTTTAGCTATCTCGACATTGGGTTTACCAAGCTTCCTATCCAAGCCAGCATTAGCAGTTGGTTTTATTAGACTGTCTAGCCAAAGGTTACTTACCAGGTTAGGTGCAATAGACATAGCCAAGCCATCTTTCCAGTTGGGTTTATCAGGCCTCTAAGGAGATGGGCAGGAAGAACTGCTAAGCTAGTGAGCTCATCAACAGAGCTAAGGACACCTTCATAAGATCTATCTGGCCTGGATCCTCCTATGCACCCACACCCAACACAAGGAAGTGTCCCCTTCTATGCTCCACAGTCCTTCAGGCTACCCCTTCCCTTCTTGTGCTCTTTAGGATGTGCATGGAAGGTTCACTATCCACTCTTATCTTACTGTGAGGTTCCACACCAGGTTTATCAAGCACATTCTACGTCTCTCCCATTCCTAAGCCTCGCACACAGTCAGACCCAAACTAGGTTTCACAACACAACAACCATAGGAAGACCCTACATCACAGGATTACTCTGAACATGAGTATCAGGGTCTCATACGCTCTGTAGTCTAGGATAACACTGCAACACAACAAATTCCACAATGTCTAGGAAATACACACTCGCAGAACACGAAGGATACATACATAGAAAAAGCTCGATTGTTCTCCTGCTTCCACACGACGACCGAGGAGTGTAGGTGATGAATCAATGATTGAATGCGATGAATGATCCCTAAATGAAATCCCCTCGCAGCTCTCAAAATGTTAGAGTAGTAAACAACATGAATGCATGGGTCAAAATGACATACGGTTCTGGTGTTTCTTTTCCCTACAAGCAAAACATGACACTCAAGAGCTAGGTGTGCTGCCCCATTAAAAATTTCCCATACTCTTCCCCTTCCAAGCAATAACTACCTCAACTACTTTCTGGAAAAGTAAATGGTTAGGAAGAAAAGACAAGAAAGAGGATAGTTGACAGTTCTGATGGGTTTTCCCCATGACACATGTATTTTCCCCAAACTGGTTCAAGATTAACATTCCCACCCCTTTATCCTTAGGAAAATCATGCCCCAATCTCATTATTCATTGCATTGACATAGCTGGCTGTGGTTTTTCATTATATTCCATATTTACATGATGTTTACAAGTGTGCTTGACTTAGCACAGAAACCATAGGCATCAACCATGATCACCTATACACCAACATCAATCAATGACAGGGCCTTGCCATTGAGCTTCTTGTCATGATTCGATATAACATTTACATCATACACATTAATGCAATGGGGTAAAAAATGGGGTGTTACATTCCCCTCCCCCTTCAATAGCACTATCCTTAGTGCTTACAAAATTTTGAACAAATGCTACACTGGCATCACCTTAGTGTTCCACAAAATTGAACAAAAACGGATGTGCCAATCGCATGGAATCCTCCAGCTCCCATGTAGCCTCCTTAGGACCGTAGTGCTCCCATTGCACGTTTACCTGTCCTATGGCTCGATTCTGGAGCATGACGACTTTCCTGTCGAGGATGCACATTGGCTCGATTCGAAACTCTCCCTTGGGTTCCACCTAAATCACATCCCAATTTATCACGTGGTTAGGGTCATGTATATATTTCTTAAGCAAAGAAACATGAAAAACATTATGAGCTCTAGTGCTAGCAGGCAATGCAAGTCTATATGCAACTGGCCCTATTCTTTTAAGCACTTCAAACGACCCACAATATCTATGGGACAACTTAGCACAACTACCCAGCTTCAAGGAACTCTTCTTTTCCCTCACTCTGAGGTAAACATGATCCCCAAAACTGAACTCTCTATTCATCCTATGCTTATTAGCATACCTTTTCTTCCTGTCCTGGGATGCTTTCATATTCTACCTGATCTTTACAACCTCTTGCTCCATCTCCTTGAGTAATTATGGACCAAGCACAACCTTGTTCATTGGATTATCCTAAGTCACTGGTGTTCTACACCTTCTACCATACAAAGCTTCATATGAACTCATCCCCAAGGATGCTTGTTGTCCATTATTATAAGCAAACTCTACCAAGTGTAAATAATCTTCCCACTTGGTTGGTTTGTCCATCACATACATGCGAATCATGTATTCAAGCACTTGATTAACTCTCTCTGTCTGACCATCAGTCTGAGGATGGTAAGCAGTGCTGAAGTTCAGATTTGTACCCAAATCTGCAAACAACCCCTTCCAAAAACTGGAAGTGAACTTGAAATTTATGTCAGAGACTATTGCCTTAGGCAATCCATGCAATTTGAAAATCTCCTTCATGAAGATCTTTGCAATGTCATTCATCTTATGCATAGACTTCACTCGAATAAAATGTGTTTCCTTTGTCAACTTGTCCACAACAACCATGATGGAAGCATGTTGTCTCCAAGTCATTGGCAGTCCTGTAATAAAATCCATGGAAATAACTTCCCATTTCCATTCTGGAACCGACAAAGGCTGCAGCAAACCTACATTAGGGTGTTGACGCTCAACCTTTACCTGCTGACATTTCATGCACCTTGAAATATACATAGCCAGGTCTCTTTTCATCCCTGGCCATAAATACTGCTTTCTGGCTGTAGCAATTGTCTTATGATATCCTAGGTGACCAGAATATGGAGCTTGATGGATCTCATCCATAACAACTTTCCTCATATCTACTACATTTGGAATGTAGACTCTGCCTTTATAAGTAAAATTTCCATCGTCTTCCAATTTATATCCCTCATACCTCTTTTCAAGACTTTGCTACTGCAATTTGTCCTTAATTTGCACATACAATTCATCTCTAGTAGTATGATTAACAATATGCTGCCTCAAATCTCATTGGAAAATACTAAGAGATGCCACGTGCATTTCCTGCACCTTCTTGTTGAGTGCATCATCTACCTTATTCTCTTTTCCTTTTATGTGCTTCATTTCAAAATCAAACTCACATAAAAACTCCAGCCATATAGCTTTCCTAGCATTCAGAGTAGGCTGATAGAGCAAATACTCCAGACCACAATGGTCTTTCTTCAGCTCGAATTTTCTACCCACCAAGTAATTCCTCCACATCTTGAGAGCATGTACTATGGCCGCAAGCTCTAGATCATGAGTAGCATAGTTATTCTCATGCTCCTTCAACTTTCTTGACTCATAAATTACAACATGGTTGTCTTTCATAAGGAATCCTCCAAGCCCTTGACCACATGCATCGATACACACCACAAAATCTTTCTCTAGGTATGTAACCTTTAATATTGGTGCACTGGTGAGAATATTCATCAAATCCTAGAAGCTTTCTTCACACCTCGAGGTCCATTCAAACTTTATCCCCTTCTTTTGCAAAGAATTAATGGCATGTGCAACCTTGGAGAATCCCTCAATGAATCTCCTGTAATATCCTGCAAGTCCCATAAAAGATCTTTCATCTGTCACACTTCTTGGAGTAGGCCAATTCATAATGGCTTCTATCTTTTCAGGATCCACAAATATACCCTCCTCGAAGATAATGTGACCCAAATACTGAATTCTATCTCTATAGAAGTCACACTTGCTCAACTTTGCATACAACTGATGTTCCTTGAGAAATTCTAATGCCAATCTCAAATACTCTTCATGCTCTTCCTCATTCTTGGAATAAATAAGAATGTCATCAAGCAAAACAAGAACAAACTTATCCAAATACCTGCTGAAGACACTATTTATAAGGCACATAAATGTAGCTGGTGCATTTGTGAGACCAAATGGTACCACTACAAACTCATAATGCCCATACCTTATTCTGAAGGTTATCTTATGAATGTCTTCATCCTTGATTCTCACCTGATGGTAACCAGACCTCAAGTCAATCTTGGAAAATACCTTTGCTCCTCTCATTTGATCAAAGAGGTCATCAATCCTAGGAAAAGGGTATTTATTCTTCACTGTGACTTTGTTCAGCTATCTGTAATCAATACACAACCTGAGTGTACCATATTTCTTCTTTACAAATAGAACCAGTGCTCCCCACGGAGACACACTGGGTCTGATATACTTATTTTCCAACAACTCCTATAGTTGCATCTTCAACTCTAACATTTCTGGTGTGCTCATCCTATAGGGTGTCTTGGACACTGGTGCTACTCCTGGCACACATTCAATGGTGAAATCAATGTCCCTCCTTGGAGGAATCCCTGGAAGATCATCAGGAAATACATCCCTAAATTCTTGCAACACATGAATGTCCTCCAACCTAGGAGTTTCACTTTCTATTGCCTCCAAAATATGAGTTGCATATAACTGGTAGCCTTTCCTATAAAACTTCTTCAACTGCATTGCTGAAACCTGCCTCACAGAAATCACCTTCAGAATTTCTTTCACAATCCTTGATTTGCCTTCTTCATCCAAGCACTCAAAATTCTTGTTATAACAGTCAAGCTTTACTTTGTGAGCTTCTAACCAATCCATTCCAATGAGAACCTCATAGGAACCAAGCGGTAGAACATTAAGATCTACACAAGTAACTATTCCATTCATTTTCAATGGACATTTCTCTATCACATCACTAACCTTTCTCTTAGTTCTAGTGGCTAACTGAACTAACCAAGATTTGTTATGCTTTGCTTTCTTAAAAGAACAAATCTCCACTACTCTAGGAGTAATGTAACTGTGAGTAGATCCAGGTTCAATCAAAATATAAATAGATTTCTCAACAATCTTACCTGTAACTTCAACCACAGTGGACTAGTGCTCTGCTTGGAGGTCCTCCAGTGTTGCATAAATCCTAGGGATGGCCCTTGCTACTTGACCCACTGTTTCTGCTTCTTGAATGTTGTAAGATAGCCTTGCACTCTCATTCTCCAGTGGACAATTCCTGCGCATGTGGGGTCCTCCACATCTCCAGCATTGGAAAGGTTATCTGTTCTGCTATGGATCTCTTGGTTTCTCTCCCACCACTCTAGCTGGTTGCTTCTGTTGATTCCTGAAGCTAGAAGGTTTGAAACATTTCTTTCTTTGGTCAAACTTCTCATTCTTCTTGTCCTTCCATGCCTTATGGTAATCAGGTTTCCCTTTTCTTTTCTCATAGAAATACTTAGCCTTCCTAATTGCTTCTTTAAGAGTTCTAGGCTCATAAAACTCAATTCTGTCTTTGTAAGACTGAGGTAATCCACTCAGGAAACGATGAATTTTCACTTTTTCATCCCTGATGTACCTGACATACCTTAACAGTTCTAGGAACCTATTTGCATACTCTTCCATGGTCTACTGTGCCAGTCTCAGCTCATGGAATTCTTTGATCTTGTAATCATAGTACCTATCAGAGAGATATTTCTGCTTGAAATACTTTTGGAACCGTTTCCACTTAAGTCACCTTTCATTGATCGTCCTTACTTGCTTGAAGTGCTCCCACCAAATGGATGGCCTTCAATTCATATTGAATATGGCAACCCTTGCTTTCATGTTTCTTGAATAATCCTGAACTTGGAAGTACTTCTTTATCTCAAGAATCCAAGCTTCAGCTTCTTGCCTAGTCTTTACCTCACCATCAAACGTAGGAGGTTTAACCTTCTTAAATTCATCCCGAGTGCGATCCCTATGGGGCCTCTTTCTCTTTCTCTTTTCCTTGCGAGAAGAAGAGCTTGAATCCCCACTGGAATCCTCCAAGTCAGATGACTTACTAGAATTCTTTCTTCTTCTTTTGGTACTGCTCTTACTGCCTTCGGGTTTCACCGTACCCTTCCTAGAGTCTATCTTTCTTTGCAAGTCTGTCAAAATATACAACATAGCAGCATTCAATTGATGCTGCTCCTCCTGGGATTTAATCAAGCTTCTCATGGTGGCTGCAATATCTGGCGGTGTCTCTTGGAATATCCTTCCATTAGACTCTATGTCATCATTTCCAACTCGGACATTTTACCCCATGGAATCTCGTGCACACTCATAGGAGTCCCGAGCATCATATCCATCATGGTTTCTCACGGATGAACCACCACTTACTATTCAAATGTGCCATGACTATGGAAAATGTGTTGCCAACACCATTTGTCAGATACACAGTAATTCAAAATCAAAACCATTTATTTACTATCACCTATCCTATCTATGCCCCAATGCTACAACCCGTAGACTCTGATACCATGCTGTAGGGTACTCTTGATTGCTCTCCGGCCCATCCAGGCCCAATGCTACAACCCACAACTCTGATACCATGCTGTCACGTACCCATACCCCATCAATATGAAGAATTACAATTTTCATCGAGAACCTTCACTATTCATCGAAACACAGGGCATGGCCGTGAACCACATCTCAATATTTCCATCACTGTCATGCTCCCTCCCGTATTCCATGGATCAATCCAATGATCTGCAAGGAAGGATATCAGAGGAGATCAAACGGCGGAGAGAAAACAAGACGAAAATCAATGATCATAACCGATCCCATAGACCAGATGTAAATCAACAGTTCAGAATTCTCCCATAAAAATCAATGGTGTAGAAAGCCCGAGATGCGGGGTCGAAAGTTACACAAAATCTCGATCTCACTTCCCGCAACCCACATCCTGCATCCCACCTTGAGAACAAATCAACAACAAAGAATCATCTTGTGAATATCGACGACACGGAAACTTAACTTGTGGGATTGGAAATATGGAAATTGCAACACTGCAACCCCGCATCCTGCATCCCGCAGGTTGTGGAAAGAAAATCCGCGGAACCCAAAATATGCGAAACGATGTTCCGCATCCTGCATCTCGCAAGTTGCCGAAGGAAATTATACGGAAACCAAAATCTACGAAATGACGTCCCGCATCATGCATCCCACAAAATCCTTAATCTTGCAAACTGCACAAATGAGGATTTCTAGCAAAAAACTTGACTTTTCAACTAAATTTCTAGATCGATCTGATCATCCAGGCCATTACCAAACTGGCCAATCTACCTTGCAACTTAGTAAAATGCATTGAAGGAAAAACATACATAGATGCCTATAATTGCAGTTACTCAGTAAACAAAGCAAAACTCAACATAGCAACATGTTCATCACATTCGATCAAGCAAATACAATGCAAGCATTACAGTTACAGAGAATTATGTGGACAAGAACACTTATCTTGAAGAAAGCTTGTCCTGTAACCAGCTATGTCGCTACAATGTTCCACCCAACCATAGGCCAGTGCGCTCCTTAATCTTTTAGCAACACTTCCACCCCCGAGCTGGACATGATTTCCTACAGGGATAAGGGAACACTAGCAGACTCATACATAGTCAAGGATGCAATTCAAATCAGCCAAGCCAACACAATTGGGTTTCACAGGCTATAAGGGAAAAAAATCCGTCAGATGGGTTTCATAGGCCACTCAGCCAAGCCATCTCACAGTTGGGTTTCATAGACTGTTCACAGTCAAGCCAACTTTCATCTTAAGGACCAGTCAAGCCAACAGATGGGTTTAATAGATTGTACACAGTCAAGCCATCTCACTACTGGGTTTATCAGGATTCCTAGCCAAGCCAGCATTAGCATTTGAGTTTATCAGACTGTTTAGCCAAAGGTTACTTACCAGGTTAGGTGCAATAGACATAGCCAAGCCAACAAATGGGTTTAACAGGCTACCAACCAAGCCATCTTTCCAGTTGGGTTTATTAGGCCTCTAAGGAGATGGGCAGGAAGAACTGCTGAGCTAGTGAGCTCATCGACAGAGCTAAGGACACCTTCACAAGATCTATTTGGCATGGATCCCCCTCTGCCCCCACACCCAACACAAGGAAGTGTCCCCTTCTCTAATCCGTATTCCGTTAGGCTACACCTTCCGTTCTAGTGCTCTTCAGGATGTGCATGGCAGGTTCACCAGCCACTCTTATGTTACTATGAGGTTCCACACTAGGTTTATTAAGCACATTCTACATCTCTCCCATTCCTAAGCCTTGCACATAGTCAAGCCTAAACAAGGTTTCACAACACAACAACCACAGGGAGACTCACAGGCTTACTCTGAACATGAGTATCAGGGTCTCATACACTTTGTAGTCTAGGATAACGATGCAACGTAGAAAATGCCACAATTTCTAGGAAAGAAACACTCACATAACGCGAATGATACATACACAAAAGGAGATCTGCTATTTTTCTTCTTCCACATGATGACCAGGGAGTGTAGGTGATGAATCAATGATCGAATGCAATGAATGATTGCTGAATGAAATTCCCTCACAGCTCGCAAAATGTGAGAGTAGGAAACAATGTGAATGCATGGGTTAAACTGACATATGGTTCTGGTGTTTCTTGTCCCTGCAAGTAAAACACGATACTCCAGAGCTGGGTGCTCTACCCCATTAAAAATTTCCCATACTCTTCCCCTTCCAAGCAATAACTACCTCAACCACTTCTTGGAAAAGTAAATGGTTAGTAAGAAAAGACAAGAAAGAGGGTAGTTGACAGTTCTGATGGGTTCTCCCCATGACACATGGATTTTCCCCAAACATGCTCAAGATTAACATTCCCACCCCTTTATCCTTAGGAAAATCATGCCCCCATCTCATTATTCGTTTCATTGACATAGCTAGCCATGGTTTTTCATTATATTGCATATTTACATGATGTTTACAAGCATGCTTGACTTAGCACAGAAACCATAGGAATCAACCATGATCACCTATACACCAACATCAATCAATGACATGGCCTTGGCCTTGAGCTCCTTGTCATGACTCGATATAACATTTACATCATATATATGAATGCAACAGGGTCAAAATTGGGGTGTTACAACCCATCATTAAGAAAATACTAAAGTTGCCAGGAATCTTCGAGTTGCAACCTAGAAGAGTTTCCTAGAGAGATAACAAATTGGTGTCATTGCCGGGGAAAGGAGATTGAGGCTCAGCTTCCCTGGGAGATGACATAAGCTCTATCTTTGATGATAGACAAAGACTAGGAACATTATCGGTTGTAACCATCTATCTGGTGACTCCATGAAGGACATATTTAGTGGCAACTCCATTGCTCAGAAATTTGTTGGCGACTCCATTGGTACGAAATGAACAAGATCTTAGCAAAGAGGTATGCATTTTGTGATTTCTCAAATATTTCTAGTTACCCTAATCCAGTGCCTAGTACATATGAATGGGAAAATAGTCTTCCCATATTTCTAGGAGAAGAGTGGGAAGGGCCAGCTAAACGCTTGCTGGATTTTCATGACTTTATTCATCGGTTGCAAGTTGTGCATGAGGATGTTCAGATCAGGATCTTTTGGTATTCTTTAGAGGGGATTGCTTGTGATTGGTATCAGTCCCCCTATTGCTAGTATTAGCTCTTTGGTAGATTTTCATGCTGCCTTTCATTTGTTTTGCAAAGGAATATTTTCAGCTGATATTTTATATTCCAAATGCTGTCATGAATTCAATTTATTGAATAAAGAACTAAAAATTCATGAAGAGTATGCTGCAATAGAGGACACCTCTTATTGTGACCAAGATATTAATGAACTTCGGGATGATAACCATAGTGCATATGCTTTTGACATTGTATCAAATGCATCTACTGACTTAGGTTTTCATGAAGATGAGATTGTCCCCTTTGGCAACCCCAAAGATAATGAACAGATTTTTATATCAGCATGTGATAGATTTGAACATGCAGCAGATAGTAAGGGAAGCCCTCATTTTTCTGATTTGCAAACAAAGGAAGAGTGCAAGAGATATGAGGAGGAAGATGATGATCCAAAAAGTCCAGATCAACAGTTCATCAAGCATTCTTCTTAGTAAGAGGCTGAGAAATCTACATTTAACATGGAGATCACTGAAAGCAACCAACAACAACATTTCTTTCAGTTGGAACAACAACATGGAGAGGTATTTCTTTGTGACATTTACAACCTTATTGCTGATTATTTGGAATCTATAAGCAACATAAATGTCAAAATATTTTTGTCACATGATAGCTGGTTCTGTCACCCTTTCAAACTACATTGCTGCATGCTATGGTTTAATTTATTTTTCGGGACAAGATCAAGAAGGATATCAGTAAATAATTTTCTTACATGGATTCATTGGAAGCATGATGTCACTTGATAAGAAGCCTCTACTTTCTAGAATTAGGAGTAGGAAAGAGAATACGCTATTCATATGAGCAAGTAGACTTTTCCAGTTATTGGTTATTGAATAAGTAGGATAGGCTACAGGCTTGCTACAGGTTTGCATGGGATCATTTGTAAAGGAATCTCTTGAAAGGTGTTCATAAGAATATTGCACTACTGACTACATGCCTAATGGAACACTAGACTAGGTTATGTATTTTGTTGTCTAGGAAAGGCATAAGATCTATGGTTCTTGGAACCTCACAGGGAGGATTCCATCCCCGAGTAGGAGCCATATGTTATCTCCTCAAATAAAATAGTCAAGTTTGTTTATTTTAGGTGATGGGAAGTCATTTAAAAATACATTTCTAAATTTTTTAAGGCTCATTTTTTAGAGCTTTAGGCATGTAATAAAGTTTGAAAAAAATTGATTTGGTTTTTTATTCAAAAAATTCAAAACTTAGGTTTCGGTGGCTTAGGCGGACATTTAAACTATTTATTAGCCATCGAAATCATAGTTTTTGGTAGCTAAAGCACAAAATTCGGGGCTATTTTAGCCACCGAAAGCGCAAAAGCTTGGAAATGGTCAGCATGTCTTAGTTAAACTCAATTTTCTCAGCCCTGGAGAGGCCGTTTTACATGCCCAAATAGTCGATTGAAAACTATACATCCTAATATTCCCAATGGTACTTTCATATCTGCACTTAGAGCTCAGAAAGGCAGTCAAAAGGCCCCAGCTAGATGAGGCAGCGTTTCCAGGAATGTGGCATTTTCAATTGATGATCCTGGGAGACTACAATATCATTTTGATAAACGGTCAGATAATTTTGTGTCCGAAATGTCAAAGAACAATAACCTCTCTCATATTTCCTATATCTTTCACATATTGGGAGAATCAAATTCATCTCCAAGCCTTAAATTTCAGATCTCAGAATTTCCCTATTTGACACATGTTTTTGAAATACAGATGTCGAGAAAATGAAAATGAATCTGAAAGAACTGAAAGAGGTTTTTGCTCAAAATAAACCAAAGAAAAATAAACTCTATCATTTTCCCTAAAGGTGTCATATATTTGGAGAACCAAATCCATCTCTGGTCCCCAGTTTAGACCGAAATTTCAGGGTGTTGGCAAGCCACCGAAATTGGCGTTTTTACTTTGAAAAGTCATCGTTTTCAAATGATGATTCTGAGCGACTGAAGAATAATTTTAAAAAATCATCAGAGGTGGGAGTTCCTAACATGTCATAGAACAATAACCACTCTCATTTTTCCTATAGGTGTTTCATATTGGGAGAATCAAGTCCATCTCTGAGCCCTAATTTTCGGATCTCGGAATTTCCTTGTTTGACACATGTTTCTGAAATACAGATATCGGGAAAATGAAAATGAATATCAAATAACTTAGAGATTTTTATTCTCATACAAAACCAATATACAAAAATCTCTCTTAGGTTTCCAAAATAAGTTTTTATTTGAGAGATATAGGTCAATATCAAAGCAGTATATTTCCAGAAATTTCTGCATTTTCCAACCACCTCACAAATTCGGATTTGAGATAGGAAAAGAGGTTATCAGATCCATATTTTGAGGATATTGAAACTGATTTGTAAATATTATTTAATTTCATTGAAGAATTATTGTAAAGAGTTTTACTTTTGAGACTTTTTCATACTTGTACTCTCAGACTTCTCATTTTCATGCCAATAATATAAGCTTCTTTTGCCATTTATGTTCAGATTTCATTTTCTACCTATCTATACTTGCACTTGAATGTTCATTTCATGTTTTTTCTATTTGTCTATGTAAAATCCATAGTTGGATATTCTTAATTAAGTAATTTCTGAAATAACCCACATATCCATAGATAGTAAAATATGAATAAATTGATAGATACAAAGATGATAGGATATTACAACATAGCTCACCTTTAATATGGCTTGAGTGTTTCATAATGAAGAGTTATGTCCCTTCACATTAATAGCTACTACTATAATAATTAACAATTATTATTTTATTTAATTATTAACCTTATTTAATTATTATCCTATTTATGTTCGTTACATTGCCACTCCCTTAGAAAGGATTTGTGGTCAACGCCTTATAATGTTTCTGCATCATTTCTTGTGGTGCTGTAGCTGACGAGACATGTCGATATGAACTACTAAGAGTTGAGTGCAACTTCTGATATGTGGACGAATCAATCCATCCCAAATTGATTTGTTGTGGAATGTTGGCATTCTATACTAATATATCGTTAGGACATTTGATCACATTGGTACCGTTATCTTTCAACATTTCCCACTTTTTAGAATATCTATTTTTATGGTTGGGGTGTCGATATGGAATTTTTACAATGTCATTTTCTTTTACGAGTGTCATCTTTTGAGCATTGATCTGAGTAGAAAGTTGTATTTTCGTCTCTTGAGGTTTTAACATTTCATTCTTTATCTTTTCCAACTTGTTTTCTAACTACATGTTATCATTTTGAAACTTCTTAATCACTTCTACATGTGATTTTATGTCATCTTCATACTTCTTAAGTTGTTCCTTAAGATCTTCGTTATGCCTTCTGATACAACGATTTTCTTCCTGTTTGTCTAGAATTTTTCCTTCAATGTCTTCTATAGATTGTTCTGTCTTCTGACTACTTTTCAACTTCTTAATTTTTGTGACTAGTGTCTTGTTATGATTACTTAATATGAAAATTTCTTCGGAATGGCTTGATAAAACCTTGTTGACTTTTTCCAGTTCTAACTTATGTGTCTTCTTACTGTCATCATACTGCTGCTGGAGTTTTTCTTTTTGTTGTTTATGATGATGTAACTCTGCTTCTTGATTTTCTAACCTCATCCGGACTTGCACCAATTTAGCATCTTTTTCCATGATGAGTTTGTTTAGATGCTTTATTTCTTCTTCTAATTCATTATCACATCCATATGGTGATTTGTTGTCATTTTTTGAATTTCTAATCTGGTCTTCTAAGTTTTGATTATTAATTTTTAAACATGAAATTTCTTTATCCTGATCAGATAACATTTTCTTGTTATCTCTTATGGTTCATTCTAGCTGTCAATTCTGATTCCATAAGCGACTATTCTCATTGTCTTTCCACTCGTTCAACCACTTTTGCATCTCAACCTTAGCTTGTAGATTTTTATTGATCACCTTGTATTGTTTTAACTCGTCCACTGTTGTTTGTAGTTGTGCCTTCATTTCTGAATATGTAATAGCCATTGTTTGTGACTATGTTTCTACTTCACTTTTGTCTTCTTTTCTTCTAGAAGGGTAGATACAAAAGCTATAATAATTCTCAATATGTCTCTTTTGGAAAAAACTTTCTTCGGCTATTTCTTGTTAGGTTA
This sequence comes from Pseudotsuga menziesii, assembly GCA_001517045.1. Taxonomy (NCBI): domain Eukaryota; kingdom Viridiplantae; phylum Streptophyta; class Pinopsida; order Pinales; family Pinaceae; genus Pseudotsuga; species Pseudotsuga menziesii. Next base: position 152,896 of record LPNX011178494.1, on the reverse strand, counting down.
AATAACCTTTTTTTTCCAAAAATAATGACTTTTTTAATAAAATATTAATATTAATAATAATTATTATTTTTAAACTTAAGTTATATAAAATAATATATAACCTTCCAAATTCTAGTCCTTGACTTTTATTTTTTTCCAATACTTTTGTAAAATGCAAGTAGATTGGGTGGTTGGGAGGAATAAGTGTTACCTTCCCCACCTAGGTTCAAATCCCACTTGCTGCTTCTTTGTAGTTATTATTATGCACTTTTTATATTCAAACCCAAACCGACTTTAAGAAACCAGGTGTGGTTTCACTTTTACCCTCTCCTTTTTTTTTTTACTTTTATCTTTTCTTGTTTAACCTTTTTTTTTCTTTCCCTTTTTTTTCCTCGTTCTTTTAGGTTTTTTTGTTTTTACCTTTTTTTCACTTTTTTTTAACTCTTTTTTTGGGGGGTTACTTTTACCCTTTTTTAAAATTTATTTTTATTTATTTATTTTTTAAGGACAAAGTCCTATTTTTTCGGGAAACCCAAATCTACACAAGGTGTAAATAATGTGGTGTAAATAATGTTGTCCAAGGTCCGTATAGCTTGGATACTGCTGTAACATCCATAGTTGGATCTTCGCAATTAAGTAATTTCTGAAATAACCCACAGATCCGTAGATAATAAAATATGAAAAAATTGTAGATAAAAAGATGATAGGGTATTACAACATAGATCACCTTTAATATGGCTTGAGCGTTTCATAATGAAGAGTTATGTCCATTCACATTAATAGCTACTACTATAATAATTAACAATTATTATTTTATTTTATTATTAACCTTATTTAATTATTATCCTATTTATGTTCGCTACAGTCTAATGCTAGATAGATGTCATCCTGTCTTTGTATTGATGAAGTGAATAGCAATTATCATTTAGTTATTATGATTAGCCATTCATATATGCTTTGCTTATGAGTCTTCTAGCATGATAAGAATTTTGCATACATCCACCTTTTATCAACTCTCTGAACAACAGTGGCTTAAAGCCTTATCTATCTTAGTGTGTTTATGCATGTTTTGAATGAGTGAGTTTTGATTAAGTCATCCAACTTGATCCATATTACCCATCATTAATAAAATACTGAAGTTACCAGGCATCTTCGAGTTGCAACCTAGAAGAGTTTCCTGGAGAGCTAACAAGAGCACCGATGTGTTTGACACTAAAACGCACCGGTTCTCCATAATGGTTTAGGTGCACCAACAAAAAAATGCTAAAGCCTCTTCCCACTCACCTTTGCTAGCAACGTTTGCAATAAACGAAGAAGTGGAATTTTTTTTGAAGAGGTTCTATGAAAATGCCCACTAGAATATGTTTTCCTTGTAGTAAGGGAAAATCATTATGTATTGTGTGTATGCCATTGCCTAACCTCTATTATTTTTAAGAATGTATATGCATTGCTTCACTTCCTGGGTTTAAAACTTACATTAATAAGCCGAACAAGAAAGCATGCACCCATATTTTATTCTCAAGATTTGTGGAAGCTATTGAGATTACAACACCATATGGGTGTTAAAACTACAAATTCTAGATTACCATAATTATCTACCGTAAATTTCCGTTTAAAAACATCTCACTTCAATCCGCCAAAACTTCTCTCGTAATTAGTGTAGGATTTAAGTCTCCGGGCCTCATAATTTAACTAGGGAGGGACACATTATTTAATATTTTCCCTTTATGGCACTTTCTGTTATGCTACATATGGTCCATATCAATTGGACAAATTAAGGTCCTTATCAAGGTATTTCATAATAAGAGAGAAAGAAATAGCCAACTACAAAAGGGAGTGACTCATAATCTAGTATTTCATAGTAAGAGAGAAAGAAATAACTAATTACAAAAGAGAGTGAGTCCTATACTTGTAGTTTGGGACCAACCAACTATCAAACTTTCACAATCTTGCATGAGAATCACATGCTACAAAATTTTAGTTCTTCAATGTTATCACCCTAATTTCACTTTCCTGCAATATTTGAGTGGTCATGTGCCCCAAAATATTGCCAAAAAGTGTGTAACTCACATAAAATATCCCACAGAGCCACCGTATAATTTCAAGTCTATTTTCTCTCCACTAAGTTAGGTAAGTGTTCAAACCATCATTTCTAGGGTTTAATGATATATTCCCTATTTGTTGCATTCACAATGATAACTCTTATAAAATCATAGAATCCTAGTAAATATAGAAATCCAACTTTTTTCCCTCTGATAAATGGAGTTTTTAGATATGTTTATTTTATATAGTGATGATGATAGTTATTTTCAATGAAGACTAGTAAGCTTTATTATTATGGACTTCGTTATCTTATTTTCACCAATCCTAAAAAGCGAGTGTGATAAAAAATTATATGTTTTGTTTGACTAAACAAAATTAATTCTAATTTAGTTAAACATTAAAACTAGAACTATTTTACAACATTCTAAACACATGATATTCAATTTTATTTATAAATAAATAATATCAACTTTATCTATTTTCATTATTAATTTTATTTAAAAAATATAATTTTTAAATATTTAAATTACATAACTTAACTTAACTTTAATTACAAATGATGACTTCTTTTCACAAAATTTTAAAATTAATGAAATTTTACACCTCTTATGTGTTATGTTCACTTTATTTTATCTTACTTTAAGTACAAATGATCCTATCCCTTGCCTTTTCTCACAAAAATTCAAAATTTATGAACTTTTTACACTTCATGTGTTATGTTCACTTTATTTTATCTTTTCTCATACGATTTCAATATTTATGATTTCAAGATTTGTGAACATGATTAATATTTAGACCGTATTATTAATAATATTTTAATTAAAATATCATATAATTTTATCTTTATAATAATTACAAGTTTTATTCTAATTTACATTGTGTTTCATATTATTTTAAAAATATTTTCATTTTCAATTATTTTATTTTAAATAATAAAATTTAACTTAATATTTAAGAAAATTAACATTTTATACATACTTTAGTAATCACTATGAATAATATATATTAACCTAGTCATGAGTGTTATCTTATACAAATATAAATATAAATAAGAAGATAAACTTTAAATGTTCTATTTCTTTAAAAAATAACTATTTGTAATTTATCTATTTAATTAGAATAACACTAACCATAAATAAATAATAGATTTATCAAACCTATTAATTTGTTCAATATGAATAGGTTAATATATATAGACGAAACATACAAGACCATTTGAATTAGTTTTCAATTTATATATATATTTATCGTGTACATTATAAATAACTTATTTTTTTAAATATATAAAACATAAAATGTATTATAGCTAAGTGTTAAGATAATGTTGATTATAAATAACTTATTTATTAAAATATATAAAAAATAAAATTTATTATAGTTTAGTTTTTAAGATAATGTTAATAGTTTTAAAAAAAATTTAGGTTTTACTTTTACTTAGAAATAAAAAAATTTAACTTCATATATAAAATTTAAATTATTGTCATTTTAGTTAGGTTATTAGCGGCATTATATATATATATATATATATATATATATATATATATATTTAATAAAAAATATCAAGAATGATTTAAATGATATAAAAATATACACCTCAAAAAATTAAACTTCACTTGATACTTAATAAATCCAAGTTTAAAATAAATCTATGCTAATATATATACAACATTCAATCTTACAAATATGAGTCATTATTTAAAGCTCATGTGATAATAAAGTCTTATAAAATCTTAAAATTTATTGACATTACTCATGCTTTTTAATCTTTCATATTAAATGCTTTCACATATTTTTCTCGGGAGTGGAGAAAACCTCCCTCATCGGACGGAGGAGGAGCAAAGTTAGCGTTGACTTTGCTCCTCCTCCGTCCGATGGAGGGAGGTCTGCTCCCGAGCTAGCTCACTCCATTTTTCTCGTGTTACCGTATTTCAGATTAATTGTGAATCATTGTGATTCATGTTCATCTTCGAGGTTCACATCTAATCCCGTGTTTCTTGTCACCTTCCTCCACTCGAAGCCTCGAAGGTGACAATATTTAAAAACCATTATTATTGACTTGTCAACTTCCTCCACTAAGTGACCGGCGACCACATTTCACAGTCATTATTATTAATGATTATCCTATATTGGTAAGTGTTTTATTTGGAAATTATTAGTAAAACATTTATACATTTTATTTTATTATGAATGTGAGAGGAATGAATTTGTAGAACTGAAAACAAGTAAAATTGAATAAATATTTACAGACTTATTTAAGTTTAATTTTGATAATCTCAAAAATGAAATTGTCAATTTAATTTCTATTTAAATTGATTTTAATAATATCAAAAATGAGACTGTCAATTTTTTTTAATGAATAGATTTATATTCATTAATTTATACTCTTAGTAAATTATTTCTATTTAATTTAATCTTGATAATGTCAAAAATGATCCTGTCAATTTATTTATGTTAAAATGAATAGATTTATATTCATTAATTTAAACTTTTAGTAAATTATTTTGTATAAATTTAAAATAAAAACTCTTAAAATCATTTCACTAATTTTCTATTTTCAAGCAACAAGCTTTAAACTTTCCGTCCAAAAATAAATGCTACTAATTTTCTTCTTCTAATTAATCAATGCGAAAATATATTTTCCATATGCTTTTTATATATTTAGTATCTACCAATGTCGACATAAATGCTCATTAAAACCTTGAAACCTTTTAATAATTAAAATCAATGTGACAATATATTTCCCTTAAAATATATTTCCCATAATTAGTGTCTACCAATGTCGATATAAATCGTCATTGAAACCTTTTAACAACCATATTATAAAGATATTGATGCTGAAACAACTATCAAAACACATTCCATTTTATGTCGTGGATGTGACAATTAATACCAACTTCAAATGGCTTTGAAGGTTAACTTTCTCTCGTTGTCAAGTAATAGTGAGATTCGATGTACAAACCATATAAAACGAATTTGTCATCTTCTAAGTATTGAACCCTTCTCAACCCTTCCAAAGGGTTCTAGCCCTTCCTAGAAGTGTAAAGTTAAAATTGCTCCAAAAAAAAAATTAAAATCTAAATTTTACGATTCCAATTAAGAAGGGAATAATTTATCAAAAGAAGGGAAACATTTGAAATTACTCATCCATACAAATTTCTCAAGATTTTAAAATTTCTATGTTATAAAGTTCAACTCATCATTCAAAATATTGGAATTATGATAAATTATAATCACTCACTCACTCGTGCCATGCACTCAGTGCTTAGTTGTGCAAGATTACCTGTAATCATTGATGACTACGAGACACTAGCCATCGAGATATGACTCTGACTCTTGAGTCACTTGGGGCTGCGATCTAAAGTGTGACAATGTGTCAAGAACAACGACTATAACAAAAAAGAACTATTAGTCTACTACTAGGCCTGAAATGAGCTCAAAACTTTGTGCCTACTACCTATGTGAACCTCGCTACCAATGTCCACTTTTTTTTTGTCAAAATGAAATTCAAAAGGTCGGTTTGATGAGTGTTCCTCTATAAGAATTCATCTTTTGCATGAATATCATGGACTCATGACAACTATAAACAACACTCGATGTCATGCAAATATAAATAATGACATATAACTAGGATCACAAACTATGCTAAGGTCGATTTATGCATTGCTATAGAGAAGTGTCATTGGGCACACGATATGGAGAAACAGTGGCTATTAATAAAATTAATAAAACCATTGTTGGATCAAGAATAGTCTTCAGTTTGATGAGTGGCATGATCGTGATGTAATCTCCCTTCGTCCTTCAAAATATTGTGGTTTTTCACAACATTTGTCTTCAACACCACAAAAATACATATAAAAATCACGTGTCTTTACATCCTCTTCCCTTTGAATCCTCATCTCATAGTCATAACTAAGGATTATTATGCATGCACATCCTCACCTTATAATACAGATTAGGCATAAAGAAAACCATAAAATATTAAATGTGTGAAGACGCAAAGAGTAAGAGACAAGTATAAATAAGTCTTATATTAAATTTACCATATAAGTCTTTAATTAACACTATTAACTAACATTTGACACGTTGGATTGTTTTGATCTTCTTATCACTCCTTACCAATGTGATTGCAAGGCATTCTTTGAAGGTGAAGTCCATAATTTTTGGTCTTCTTCCTCATTATCATGCATTTTGGTAAGACAATAAAGAGGGGAGAGGCTTACATCAGCATGGAAAACGGTTTCGACATAGAGGTATATGCATTAGATGTTTTCATTAAATAACTAAAATTACTACTTGTGACTATCATTTCACTGAATCGTGGACTGGTAGAAAACACAATAAATTTTAGAGCCCTGATCCCTTAATTACTCACTTAGAACTTTCTCAAATATAGCCATTAATAGACTTCTTTTGATATTTTGGTTCAATTTAAAAGGTGGATTGTTGAGACTCGAACATGCAGTGATTTGCAAGGATTCAATTGACTTAGGATTGATTCCATTTCCTCTCCATTCCATACATGTATGCTTTCACGACAAGTGTTTGACAAAAAAGTTTAATGCCCTGGCGCTGGTTATGCTAGATTTGCTAACTCGCTTGGTATGTAGGAATATTTTTTTAATTTTTTTTGAGTTGTGTATTATTTTATGTTAGGTGCCCATTCCTTATCATTCTTAGATCTCTCAAACTTGGATTGCACTTGGATGCATCAATATGGTTAGGACATAGTCTAATTAGTTTTTTTGTATAATGAAGTGTGCTCCAACTTAAAAGAAAAATACAATAAAATAGTTGTTATGTTATTGAAGTGTAAAATTAATGATACACATATGACAACTTAAGGGGTTCAAATAAGTTTTGTTGAAAATATATCATTTTTTCATATAAATATTAAGGGTTGCTTAATTATTAAAACTTGTAAAAAATTGAAAGAACAATATTTATTTTTTACATTTTTTTGGTAAAGGGTTTAGGTAATTTATACTTGTCAATTGAATTACAATTACTTATATTACCTTTTACTTGTCAATTGAAGTACAATTACTTATATTACCCTTCATCTTAGAAGGGCTCCAGGAATAAATGCCCTTCCATTTGAAATTAAGACCCACCCTTCAAATTTGATTACTGCACATCATCATAATGAGGCCATTCATATTGGGCAAAGAAAACGTTGTTTTCCTAGGGGACAGTGTAATGGTCAGTCTGGTCGAATGACTCTCAATAGATTGTAGATCGACTCTCGATGCAATATGTATGTTTCTCAGTTCATTTCTGCATGTGTTATTCTCGGTATGTGTTATTTTTGGCATTGTTTGTATTCTTAGTCGGTCTTGGCATACAAATAAGTTCAAGGGTATTGGTAATTCAGAATACCAACTGTAAACCCATGATTTACAAATAAGGTGGCCATCTTTATTGGAAGAACCCACGATTTTCACAAATCACAACAAGAAAATCCATATTTTTTAGCACTACAAGTTAGCATCATTTATAGTTTAAGGTGTTAAAGTGGTCTTATTAACACCATTTACAATTTTGAAGTGGTGTTATTAACACCATTTACAATTTTGTGGTGTTAAGATGACAGGATTAGCACCACTCACAATTTTGTGGTGTCAAGGTGGTGATATTAACACCACATATATTTTGTGGTGTTAAAATTGTGTTAATATTTATTGGAAATTATATTTTTACTCATGTATATTAAGAGAAATGTCATGTTGACAAATACCATAAAATGGCGTTAATAATTATTTATCACATGTAAGATTTATTTATGAAAAAATTTTCTTACAAATTTTTTTTTCAAGCATTTGCAGAAACTACAATTACTGTTAATTTGCAAAAACTACAACTACTGTTAAAAGCTTCTCTCTAATGTTGCATTTGAATTTGAAGAAATATTGGAAAAGCTTCTCTCTAGTGTTGCATTTGAAGAAATATTGGAACCAGAACTAAGTACCCACATTATAAAACTTTAGGATCTTATCTAATATCATAATTCACTTGAAGACAAAGCCACTTGGCTTAATGAAGATTTCAAATATCAATTTTTTTCCAAACCCATGCCTCAAGGTCAAAGCATATACCACATTAATAATATGTATTGTAATGATTGCATTTAACAAATATGCATTACATAAGGGTTAAAGCATAGCTTTAGAAATACAATTGATGGACATGCCTATACTCATCCATCAATCATTATGAATATGAAAATTATATTTTTAAATATAAATAATGTGTCAATTATTTTCTTTTGTGGTTACCATTTTACCAATGTGTTAGGCAACACAAGTTATTGTAATTAATATTTTTTTTTCTCTTCTTTAGATGCATCATGCTACTTTATGCCATATTTTTTCTTATCTTAATTATGGTTTTCAATTTATTTTTCTGTTTTTTATTTTCTATTTGTTTATTTTGAGTTTAGGTTCAAAATGCAGTTTAATATTTGAATACTATTGGAGATCTTGATGAAAAGGAAAACCTAACAAATCTTGGTATGCTTAATTCTACACAAAGACACTACCTAATTTAAACATTGATAATTATGTTATGTGACATTTTGATGTTGTGCTCCTTTGTGTCTTTCATTTAGGACCGACCTTGTTTATTGTAATTTTGGAGTGAGAATTACTTCATGCGTGCAACCTTATCTTATGTTATCTATTTAGAAAGGTGCCACTTGTCCATGCTTCTAATGGAGCCTAGGATTGGAAAGATGCTTATTATGGGTGTTATTTTTCACTACCTAGACCTTGAAATTACAATTGCGATTGGCTCGAGTGATAGGGATCTTTTTCTACTACCTCATGATAAAAGGCACGTTAGTTTAATTTGAATATGAATAAATTTAGTTTATTTCTTGATTTATTCAATTATGTAGTTCGTGGTAATATTTGACATTGTTGTATCTTGTGATATGGTTATTGGCACAATTCATTATCCTAGATTGTTATAGCGGATTTCACCACTCTAGCTGAATCACACTTTGTATGGCCTTCCCCTATCCCGTTGCAGACTCCTTAGACCCTATGGACCACTTTTTGTTCTTTGATGTTTCCTTGATCATCCCTAAAAACATATGAAAAATGATATACGCGACTTTTAAACCTATAAGCGCGTACATACGCAGGTTTGACCACTAAAACCGCGTACATCGGGATGTGTGCATAATCCAAATCCTTTTGGAGTTTTCCTTGACATGGATCCGACTCATTTGACTCCTGGCCTTCCCTATGCCTTGAGATCGCTCGGATTCGCCCTTTCATTACCCCTTTGAAAAGCTATATAAGGAATGCCTTGGTACATTGAAGGCATAAGAGAGAATTGAGAGAAAAGAAACTATAGTCCATTGTTGCCAGAACTTATGCTTGAGTCTGCATCCCTTTGTCCCTTGGAGCACTTTTGTGTTCTTCCCAAGCTTTGCTTTTGCTTCTGAGATTGCTATCGAGAGATGGAGGATTGAAGTGGTGGAGGCCCAAGTGGGGGATTCAGTTTCTCCGGTTCGCAGACGTGCCTTCAGAGGTTGTATCTTGTAATCTCTGATTTATATTAATAGAAATATCTTTTCCTATCCAATAATGTGTGTTTGAATGAATATTTTATCCATGGGATTATGTCAAATGCTTGTACATTATTGATTATATATGCTAGAATAGATCTAACACCATGATATATAGAATTCTTGTATTGTTTACTTGTTGTTGAGGAAGTAATCTATCAATTCAAGCTGAAGATTGGAAAGCTCAATGGGGATCTACTTCAACCATCCGGAATAAGGTATGAGGTCTGATCCTTTAGTGTTAGACATTTAATTTCTATTGCATATTGGAAAGGATTCATTTCTGGAGTCAAGCTATCTGTTGTGGTACCCCAAGCCATAGGAATTTTTCTTTGTAACGGAATTGGCGACTCCGTTGGGGAGTTCCTAGTAGTTTTCCTTTGGGGGTTGTTTTCTCGGCATTCAATGTATTTGAATTGCTCTTTCTCTCTTGTTTCTGTGTCGGGTATGGGGGCATGTATGCTTGGTAGAGTCTGATTGGTGTGAAGTTTGTCTGAGCCTATCTGTTTGCCTTGATTTTATGCACCTTTCTTCCCGTATGTGAGTTTTTGACTTGCAGTCGCGTATACACGTGGTTTCCTTTGCGATTTTCGCGTATACATGCGGGTTTACTACGAACAGTCGCGTATGCCCTTGATTTTTCCTTTTTGGGGAAGATAATTGGTTGCTGGGTGAATTCTGATATTTGTTGAGTCTCCTTTGACACTGCCTGAGTCTGTTTAGACCTTTGTTTTTTACCAGAAACACCTTTTTTTAGGCTAAATTTTTCTTTTTTAAGAAGGTTCTTGTCATGGCATTTTCGATTTTTTGTTTGAGATTAGTGCATTAGAGTTCTTTTACCTTAGTGCTTTGCTTGAGTGCTGTTTGGGTGTGCTTACAGAGTCTTGGGGTCATAGAATCATTCTTTTTCTTTTTGCATCTCTTTTATTTTCAAAAAATCCAAAAACATTTGCTTATCATCATGCATTGCATTTTGCACTTTGCATTGTACTTGCACTAGATTTGCTTTGGAGTACTAGTTAGGACTTCATATAGGAAAATTTGCATTTATCATTCGAAGAAGAATTGTGCATTTCACGTAGTATCATACCCTGTTTTCATGGACACAATGCATTTGCATTGATTGTTAGGTGTGCATTTTACTTCATGTTGCGTCATAACACCATTAGTTGCACGATCATATCCCTTTTTTGAGTAATAAAGCCAACTGAAATCAACGCTAAATTAAAATGAACTACAATCTTTTCTTTTCTAGGGTGCACCAACAAGCTTAGGTTTTAGGATCTTGGAATAGTTCATTGTAAGTCAATTCTCCAAGATCACTAAACAACAACATCTAGGTGTCTGTCCAGGTGAGTGTGTGAAATCCTTTGTATAACCAGTGTTTCTCAGGATCCTCCTCTAAAAAGGGAGTTAAGCACGAGGCAGTGTGAGCGGTTATTGACTGGGATGACCCCTAGTTATAACTGAGTAGCACCGGAGATATTTCCAGAATTATATTCGTATCTAGGGGCTCTTTCGAGAGTTTCGGGCTTTGCTACCCTACCCATATGGTCAATCCCGCCTATGACTGTTCTCCTGAGCATTGATTATATTGAGGTGACCTTAGTGGCCTTACCTAGGATATCGAGGGGGTACTTTGCAGGGGTTATTCTATAGGTGTCCCGGCCAGGTTGGGGTCGAACAACACAGTCTCTTTACGTATTGAAGCTGAGGGACACAATAATTGGTTACGTACCTCCACTTGTTTTGTATGGGAGTCTCAAGCCTCTCCTAGGTGAGACATACCTGCTTCATTCGGTAGCTCACTTATCCAGCCCTTGTTTGCTTGCATTTGGCTTTAGATTTTATTAGTGATTGCTCTCTGCACAATAGTTGGCCTAGGGTTTACATAAATAGAGAGTCTTTTCTATTTTTTGAGTCATTATGGATTCGAGTGTGGTTCCTCGCCATTCTCTTTGTTTAGCAGGACTTACGCCTTCTACTTCTCCTCCTCCTTTGGGAGAGAGACCTAGACTGTCCAAGAGGAGTATTTGACACATTGATTCACACACCATGGGAGACTGTTTAGAGGATATTTCTGAACCACCTACTCCCATTCATGTAGATGATGGGGAATTTACTCTGACTTATGATCCTTCACCCAACTTAGCTGAGTTAGGTCCTGTGATTTTTGAGATAGGAACCTTACACGATAGACCTACTCACTCCATGTCTGATTCCCCATTGATGCGTTACCGGTATGGAATGTTGGAGGACGCTGAGACTCATTTTGAACCTGCCAGCACTAGCTATGGTAGTTATGCTATGTCTGGTTTCCCTACACATGATTTGGAATTTCATGTCGAATCCGACTTTGAGACTAACACTATGCTTGGGGGCACTCTCATTCCTTACCATGCGGAGAGGTTTGGGAGCACTAGTCACATTGCACCTTCCGTCCTAGTGGTGGAAGCTACATCGTATCTCCGTCCTAGGTCTAGGGTTAGCGATCCGATTAGGATACCAGATCTGAGATGAGTGACGATAGGCGGTAGTACATATATTATTACTCAGATTACTTTGTCCTCGGTCCCTAATTTTTCAAATGTACATCCTCCACCTTATTCACGTGGTCCTTCGAGTCGTCACATGGCTACAAGTCAGGTCCGTACTGCAGTTACTAGACTGATTGTGTCTCAAGTTTGCATACCGCCCGTTGCTTCAGGAGGCTATGTTCATCCTTCTAGAGGTCAGCTTGCTACTTCTGGGGCATATATCCCTACTTCTGGTATGTATATCCCTACTTCCAGAGCTTATCTTCCTACCTACGGAGTGTCTCATGGGGCATCGCATGCGATGACCTATGGACCTTATTATGGGACGCAGTATGGACATGTTTCCTTACCTTATGGAGGCGGGTATCAACAACCTGCTTACTCTCCTAATTACGGCTTTGTAGCTCCTACTAGTTAAATTCCACCATACTATGGTACTTCCACGCCAACCTATATGGGTCAAACAGGAGGAGGACACTATGGCCAAGGCCATGGTGGTAATCAACCCTATATGAACCAGGGAGTGGTCCATAGACCTCATCATCCTAGGATCCCTTTCCTCGCGACGCTTAATCTTCCTGACTTATAGAGACTGACGAACGATCCTGTGGCTCATGACCCATCTTGGCCTGCTGTCCCTACCAAGCTTCCTTCGGACATACCTAAGTTCGAAGGCAAACCGGGAGAGGATCCAAGAGAATACGTTACTACATTTCACCTATGGTGCTCTTCGAATTCATTACATCAGGATTTAGTCCATTTGAGACTATTTCAATGCACCCTCATAGGGCCTACTATGAAATGGTATATAGAGTTACCTAGGGGTGCTTTTACTTTGTTCGACGACCTTGCGATGACTTTTCTTAATCACTTCCAGCTACCAGTGCGTTATGATGTTGGTACTGAACTCTTGTCAACATTTCGTCAAGATAAAGCCACACATATTTCTGATCATATTCAAGAGTGGCGTAGACGAAAGAGGTTAATTAAAGCTTTTATACCGCTGGAGTTCCTCCTTGAGTGGTTCCTCAAGTCATTATTGCCATATATAGCGAAGGATGTTTCCACATCCGTAGTGCAGAATGAGGAACAAGCAATTTTTAGGGCACAGGAACTGGACTTGATCTATGCTCAGTCTGGTTTGTTGTATGAGATTATTCCCAATGCTCCTCATTCCAGTTTCAATCCCAAAATCAGACCTGGACCACATACCGATGGCATTGTGGGTTGTGCAAGTGTGAAACCTGCAGATTCGGTTGCAAAAAAATTAGTCAATTGTCACTCAACCAATCTGCTTCAGGACAAGCTACGGCTTCGTCTCAACCCACCCAAACGGCGAATGTACTTTCTGTGCAATCGTCAGACCAGAAGGGTAACCAGCAACCCAGACGGAATAGAAGAAAGGGTAAAAATAATAATCGAAAGGGTGGGAATAAGAATGACAATGCTAGCATTAATGACAAGAATGGTAAAAATGCTGGTGGGACAAAAAAGTGAAATGTAAGGTTAAGTTCCCTTGCAATTTATGTAAGGACGATCACCTGACTTACTTGTGCCCTCGGATTGAAGAAGCTTCGAGATTCTTAGCACAAGGCCCAGCTGTGCTAACTAACCCTTTACCACATAATCAAAATATGAACTCGAAGTCCATGACCAGTCTAGTGATGATGATCCACCGGAGGGTAGTGGTCATGGGTGCATTAACATGGTCCATGCTGCGAAAGTTGTGACTCATGCGAAATATTATAGTTCGTCACAATCTAGCCCAGGAAAAGAGCCTGATCCATCAGGGTCCCCTTTGCACATTGAGAAACCTATGGATAAACCTGAGGCTGCACCTTACATTCCTAAGGGAGTCCTTAAGCGTTCAGGGCATAATCCAAATGCCCGAGCCACCCAGAATTATTCAGTTGTCGAGGATTTGGGCCACACTCCTTGTGTGATGTCTGCATTAGAAGTGCTTCAAAGTTTTCCTTCGCAAAGGAAGGCGTTGCTTTCTGCCCTTGGTGTGAACGATGACGATTCTTCCTCTGTGATCAAATTTGAAACTGCAGGACTTCTGCCTTGCTTGCCCTACTATGTGTCTCTTTTGGTGCACATAGAATGTCTTGGTATGATCGTCAAGCGCACTGTGATTGATGAGGGTGTTGCTGCTTCTGTGATGTCTTTGGCCTATTGGAAGGGTCTCGGTTCTCCTGAGCTGTATAAATCAGTGACTATGTTAATTGCGTTCGATGGGAGATCTTTTAGGCCACACGGCATCCTTCCTTCCCTTAAAGTCCATTTGGGGGGGAAGACCATTGCAATAGAGGTTGAGGTGGTTGATGCACCCCTTGACTACAATCTCTTGCTGGGTAGGAACTGGATGTACAGTATGCAAGCCGTTTCTTCTTCCTTGTTTCGCATTGTATGCTTTCCACATAATGGAAAGATCATGATGATTGATCAAATGACATTCAAGAATCCGTCTGTTACCGCATCTTCAGGAGGTTTGATCCCGATCGTTGAGCACTCTCAGTCAACAACTAGGAGTGTGGGTGTAGGCATGTATCCATCCCTCATGGGAAGCTTTAGTTGTCCTGCACCGATCCTCATGATAGGATCTTGTTCTGATGAGGCTTTGACATCTACGACCTCGATGTCTTTTCACATGACCCATATGGAAGATCCTTGGATTCTTCCTATACCAAGTACTTCAAGTGAGCCCATCGAGACGAGCGTGCCATTGCCTGCAGCTATGATAGCTTATCAAGCTAATCTCAAGGATGTTGCAGAGCCTAGTTCTTCCTCTTCGTGGACGGAAGAGGAGGACCCTTATGTGCTGCCGGCATGGGCAGTACAGTCTTCTCATGCCCACGACTACCTTGATATGGTTTTCCCTTTGTATGAAGCGATTATTGAGGCTATGTCGGGAGTTGAGCCACCATGGGAGGAACTTCATCATAGATCATACTTTCTTCCAGAGCTTGACCATTTGGATCATGAGGATTTTAGGGCGGTTCTTAGTCAAAGAGTTGGTAGTACTGTGGTTCCATTAAGCTCTCCTGGTCCAATGGATGATGGAAACATGGTGAACATATCTTCAACGATTCCTATCAACATCTCTCGCGGTCCTGGCACGATATAGAATGTCTATATTGGGGCAGAATGTTCCCATGCTGAGATTCTGGATATACCGAGCTATTTAAGGAATTTCGTAATATTTTTGCTTGATATTACGACGAGATGCCAGGTATTGACCCTCTAATTGTCGAACACGAGATTAAGACTTACCCCAACGCGAAGCCTGTTCGACAACGTTTACATGCGTTGAATCCTAGGAAAGCACCTGCCATTAAGGTAGAGATAGAGAAGCTGTTGAAATCCGGTTTCATCTATCCCATTCCCTTGATGGAGTGGGTTTCAAACCTCATTTCGGTGGATAAGAAGCAGAGAGTGATCCACATATGCACTGATTTCCACAATTTGAATCGTTCTTGTCCTAAGGACAACTTCCCCACACCGTTTATAGATCAAATTTTGGATGAGTGTGCGGGTAGCAAGGTGTTCTCCTTTATGGACGGCTTTTACGGGTATAATTAGATACAGATTAAAACTGAGGACCAACATAAGACTGCATTTATTTTTCCTTGGGGAACGTTTGCATATCGAAAAATTCCTTTCGGCCTTAAAAACACTGGAGCTACATTTCAGCGTTCAAGACCTTGATCTTCCATGATCTCAAGTCTATTATTGAAGTATTTTTGGATGACCTCGCTGCTCATTCTCATATGAGAATGTGTCATCCCTATCACTTGAGATTGGTATTCGAAAGATGCCGTCACTATTCAGTTAGATTAAATCCTCATAAGTGCATATTTTGCGTGAAGTCAGGTCGTTTGTTAGGATTCATCGTTTCAAAAGAGGGTATAAGAGTCAACCCTTTGAAGGTTGAGGCAATAATTTAGTTGTCTCCCCTGAAGAATATTCGTCATCTTCAGTGTTTGAAAGGCATGGAAAAATTCCTACGAATATTTGTTGTCAACTTTGCCAATTTGACTAGAGGCTTCATGTGTCTCTTGAAGAAGGATACTCCCTTTTATTGGGATGATCGAGCCCAGGAGTCCTTCGATGCACTCAAAGGGAGCCCTAGCATCGGCCTCGGTGATTAGTCCTCTGGATTATAGTCGTGATTTTCTATTATATGTGGCCGCGTCCTTATAGATGATTGGTATGGTTTTGGTTCAAGAGGATGAGGAGCTCCAAGAGCATGTCATATATTATCTGAGCCGAAACATTATTGACGCAAAGATTCAT
This sequence comes from Pseudotsuga menziesii, assembly GCA_001517045.1. Classification (NCBI taxonomy): domain Eukaryota; kingdom Viridiplantae; phylum Streptophyta; class Pinopsida; order Pinales; family Pinaceae; genus Pseudotsuga; species Pseudotsuga menziesii. The sequence continues at coordinate 136,471 of LPNX011178494.1, read as the reverse complement.
TATTCTCATGTCGAGAAGCTTGCTTTAGCTACCATACATTCGGTTCAGCGTTTGAGACATTATATTCTCCTTCGCCAGACCTTGGTTGTGGCCCATGTCAATCCATTTCAATTCGTCCTCACCCGAAGGATGATTGGGGGAAAGTATAATAAATGGATTATCATTCTACAAGGATTTGATCTCAAGTTTGTTTCAGCAAAATCAAAGAAGTCTTTAATTTTTGCAGAGCTTATATCGAATTTCCTGAGCGAGGCCGAGGAGTTGGTTTGTGAAGATACGTTTTTCGATGAACACATATTATTAATCTCAACGTTAGACCCATGGTATGGGGATATCATAGTATATTTATAAACACAGAAGACCCCTACTCACCTCTCGTGAGATGAACGACGATGATTACATCACGTCTCTAAGAACTACCTCATAGTGGACACTACTTTGTACTGTCGTGGGGTAGATTCCATTTTACGACATTGTTTAACTCAGGAAGAGGATGAGGTTGTGCTGAATGATTTCCATGGAGGGGCATGTGGTGGTCATTTATCTGGGATTTCTACAGCTCAAAATATTTTGAGAGCGGGTTATTTCTGGCTGTCGATCTTTAAGGATTGTATAGATGAGGTCAAGAGGTTCCACCCTTGCCAGGTGTTCACATGTAATATGTGCTCAAAACCTACCCCGTTACATCCCATTATCACCGCCTATCCCTTCACTAAGTGGGGGCTCGATTTTATGGATTGCAACCCAGCTTCGGCTGGGGGGCACCATCACATTATAGTGGCTATTGATTATTTCACGAAATGGGCTGAGGCTATTCCTACAGTAAAATATTATGGTGAGACAGCTGCTCACTTTGTATTCAACCAAATTATTACTCGGTTTGGGATTCCAAAAGAGCTTGTCACTGACCATGGTTCACACTTTCAGAACTGTATGATGGAAGAATTGGCATCGAAGTTAGGGTATAAGCAAGAGCACTCCTCTTCTTACGACCCTCAAGCCAATGGACAGGTAGAGGCAGTGAATAAACCACTCAAATCCGTTCTCCAATGAACCATCGCACAAAGCAAGACAAATTGACACATTATGTTATACCCTGCTTTGTGGACATATCGAACCGCTGTTCAGACTGCCACTGGTTTTTCTCCATATCAGCTCGTACATGGAGTGGATTTGATATTGCCAGTTGAATGTGAGATTCCTTCATTGAATCTAGCTGTGGAACTCTTACTAGACACTTCACCTTTGGAGGAGCGTTTGGTTCACCTTGAGCAACTTGATGAGCAGCGTCGGGATGCCTTGGTGGCTCTAGAGATTAATAAGTGGCACGTTAAGGTCCAGTACGATAAGTCTGTCCATCCAAGAGTGTTTAGTGAGTGGAGACTTGGTCCTTTTGTGGGATCAACTGAAAGAACCCTTGGGGGGAGGAAAATTTAATCCTATGTGGCGTGGTCCTTACGTGGTCAAACGTGTGTTAGAGAAGGGTGTGTATCAGTTAGTGGATTACGAAGGAACAACTTTTGCAGAGCCTAGAAATGGACTCTATCTCAAAAAATACTATGCATGATCTTTAGCCAAGGCTGCTTGTTGTATATTATTGTATAGCTTTGCATAGTTAGGTCTTTTTCTTATCATGATTGGGTTTGTGATTAGTTTCCGTTTCTTTAGGCAGATGTCAATGGAATCTTCCACCTACATAGGATTCGCGGATGGTGCAAGCCGTCACACTCAACATTGAGCCTCTGCTACTTGGGTGATTTATACTCCTATAGGTCAGGTACTGTCTTCAGGAGGTGTATGTCTACGGCCATCTTCCAACAATGTCGCTGAATATAGCGCCGTTATTGAGCTTCTACGGGATGCCATTCTACATGGCATTCTATCTCTTGAGGTACATCTTGATTTGGAGTTAGTAGTGTCGCAGCTCAATGGTTTGTACCATGTTAGAGATCTGACGTTATTGAGAAGATTCTTATGTGTGAGATTGTTAGAATGGAAATTCGACAATATAACATATATACACATTCCAAGAAATAATAATCAAGTTGCTGACTCTTATGCTAACTAAATGTTAGATTGGCATTTGTTTCATTCATAATAAATTAATCACAAACACAATTTTTACACATGTAAATAAATAAATCGATCACCATAAAACATTTTTATATATACATCAAAAATGTGGTAATACATAGTGTCATGATACAAAATTGTGGCTTTTAAGCCACCATCATATAATACATGGTCGTACAAAATATATACACTCCCACGTGTCGAATCCTATGGAGGAGGAGGAGGGTTGTGATCATGGAACGCCACTATGGCTCTAGCTAGTCGTCGAAATAAATGCACCCATGCGCGTGGTACACCCACCACCTGCCTTTGCATGGCCTCAGGGAAGTCCTCGACTTGCGCCATGGGAACACTATGAGTTAGTCTCACATAGTTGGTATGAATGCTCTGGAGTGTTTGCTCCGCATCCACACCCATGATGTCATCTCCTCTTCCCCTCCATCTATGAAAAGGGAAGTCCTCTGGCCACCATGGTCCCACATCTGCACACAAATGGTAGATGTCACTATGTATTGTCGCGCAAAAACATGTCTTTTTGATTCCATATAATCAATAAAATACAAAAAAGTTAAATAACTCAAAAAATTTAAAAACAGTGAGGGTCGAGATTCGTTACCTATATCGTCGTATGCCGATCCTGGTGGTAGTGGCATGTCCGAGTCTCCCCGGAAATCTATTCCTGCATAGGGGTAGTCATCAATGCAAACTATCTGTCATCGCCACCATGGAAAGAAGTTAGTTGGATATGGGTTGGCCACCCTACCACCTCCCAGTCTACACATAGCATCTGCCCAATGCCATTGGGCTAGATCTCTAACCTCATGGAGAGGAACGTCCACTCTAGGGCTCAATCCTGGAACACACTCGAAGAAAAATGTGCTCAAGATACTGCTGAACCCGAAGTTCTACACCCTGCCTACCTTACACTCACTGAGCTGTTGTTTCATCCTTCTTAGTAGTGTAGTACTCCAGTCATAGATGGTGGGTCTCATGCACTCCACTGCATAGAACATCAGAGGCCGCGAGGCCTGGTGGAGTGATGCTAAGCCTGATATCCTGCCCAGCATTGGTAATATGGCCTTTAGGCCCAGCACCTGTATAGCATTGGTAGGGACTTGACTCCCCACCTTCTCGGTGTCTAGATAACAGTACATGGCAATGTACTTGTCGATAGTAAGGCCACCTCCTAGCCCACCACGGGAACGAAGGTTCACCACCTCCCCTCGTCTAGAAAGCCCTATGATAAAGTATATGTCCTCCACCTCTATGGTGAGGGACATCCCATCAATATGAAAGGACTCTAAGCTTGGATCCCAATAGTCTACCAGCATCTATAGCAATCTTGGTTTGGCCCTCAAACCACCAAGACACCAAAACTTGTAGAGTCCGTAGGCACGAAGAGCTTGTTGAGCCATTAAGTCGGCCCTTACTGCTTCCTCTACTTCACCATGCTCACGCTCTCTCCACTCTAGCACCATCCTATAAAATAAATTGGAAATTTTCCCATTAGTTTAGTGAAAAATCATATGCACGGCCTCATACGTGACTGTTTTGAAAACAACCGCATATGTATGCGGGTTTGAGGCCCTTTTCCACGTATATCCATCCCTATACGTGGAAAAATACTCGATTTTCATGTGGGCCGCAGCGCTCATTTTGGGATGGCCTAAAAAACTCATTGGACCATGAAAATCTATAAAAATTATATCAAAATGCAAGAGGTAGCATGAGTAAATACCTGGAAGAAACGGTTGTAAATTTCGTCGGCTAGATCTCCTGGAATTTGCAGTTGAAAATCAAAGCTCAAATGGGTAAAAGTTTCAAATAATTTATATTTTTTACTATTTATAGAAAAAATTTCAAATATTTGAAAATTTTTACCCCCATCCTATAGTTTCGACATTTTCTAACCATTTTGGACCGTTTTGGACATAATTTGTGATGTAGAAGACCTTTTTCAGTGTCGTTTCAACCATTGGATTGACCTGTTCATGCCGATCTTAGGTATCATGTCTAAACTAGCATATAGGTTAGGTTTCACCACCATTTTCATTTTTGCATGACCTTATGACCATATCACCATGACCTTAGGTACGAACCCACTCTATTATGTCACAAAACCTTCTTGCTGCTTTAGAAGTGGCATGATACGAGTGGTAGAGATTCACCTTACATGGGTACCCTAGTTAGCGCCTTATTTGCATTTGGTGTTCATGCTGACATTTTCTCCTTTAGGGTGTGGGAGTCCATTGTATAGTACTGCCATGACATTTCACAAGAGCCCCATACTCCTCTTGATCTTATACTGGCCTTTTTCCCTCAGGACTCCCTCATGTCAAGTTGTGAATGCATTATCATGAGCTTTTCTTGCTTTATTGAGCTTTATGCTGGCTCCCCTGACATTGCGTTTCAGCCATATAGCCCGAGCTTGTCTCATGTCTAGCCATGCAGAGCCATTTTTTATATTCTTCGCAGCTTGATTCCCTTTTTTATCGGGAGGGGATTTTCCCCCGACTATCGATTTCCTACACATGTATCCTTGCATTGAGCATAGGTATGCACCACTGCTTGGAACTAGTTTGTTTTCCCTTGTGACACTCGTTTCCTTTTATTTTGTAACTATAAATCTATTTTATTCTTTTTTCAAGCTTTTCAAATAACTGAAAAAGTCCAAAAAAAAAATCAAAAAACCAAAAAGCCAGATAAGGAAAGATGTTATCTTTGGCAACTGTAAAGTCGTGTCGCCTTCAAACAGAGCACTGTATATCACATCCATTAGTTGGATTATAGTTTGAATTTAGGAGTTGTACTCGTTTATCTGAGTTTATCTCCACCGACTGGTTAAGCTTCGAGTCCCTATAGAGCCTCTGTTTATGCCTCTTGTGTCACAGAGATATCTCAGTTTGTATATCGAGTCTATGCTGCCTTGATTCAGTCACCATACGTTGTTATTCTCTTGTTTGAAGGAAGTTGAAACCTGAGTCGGCCATTTCTCAGTTATCTTGACTTTGCATGTCAGCCATTCCCAGTACAGTTACTGGTTCGTGCACTTTATGTTAGCCATTCCTTCCACATTATATAGCTTTGCTGAGTACCTCGTGTTGGATGATGGGGGATGCCTTAATTTCCTCCTTCCAATGGATTTCATCCCATCGACTTCAGATCATTTATTCTGGGATTGGAATCTAGAGTCATTTTGAGTGCCTTGAGACTTGCAGTCATCAGTGGCAGGTTCTCTCACCATCAACAGTTTTTGGGAATACATCAATGTCCCTTGATCGATGGATCCTCTCAAGTGTTAGAACTCAACACATTTATTCACACTTGTTAGTTTGCACTCTAGTACCTTGATTCCCATTTTCATTATCGGCGGGTGATCTCGTGTCTGTTAACATTATATATTAATGACCAGTAATCAGACAATGGACTACTATGTTCGACCTTGACACCTCTATTCGCATAGTAGGACATGTATTTGTAGTGGTTTGTGTAGAAGACTTTCCAGATTGGTAGCATCTCTTATATGCTACCTCCTTGATCGTTCCAGTGTTCATGAGATTTCAGCTCTCATGACTTGATTCTAGTATATGTCAGATATTTCCAGCCACTATGGAGATCTTGATCTATTATATATCTTCAGCCATTTTGGAGATCATGGTCCTTTGTATATCTTCATCATGGAGATTCTGATCTATGTATATTGTACGTGGCAATGACCACATATGTGATATCATGTATCATGCCTATTCATGGCCATTTTACTCTTATGTATCTGGGACTGCTATATGTATTTGCAGTTGTATGCAGAGTTGTATTATTGTACTATGCTGATTGGGTGGTTGGTATTCCATTTGGGATCCTTCATCACTCCACTTCTGGGATGGAATTATAATGTATTTCGGCCATCGTATGACCCCTATGACCTCACACATTAGGGGGCATCTATTATAGCGGATTTCACCACTCTAGGTGAATCACACTTTGTATGGCCTTCCCCTGTCCCGCTGCAGACTCCTTAGACCCTATGGACCACTTTTTGTCCTTTGATGTTTCCTTGATCATCCCTAAAAACATATGAAAAATGATATATGCGACTTTTAAACCTATAAGTGCATATATACGCAGGTTTGACCATTAAAACTGCGTACATCGGGATGTGTACATAATCCAAATCCTTTTGGATTTTTCCTTGACATGGATCCGACTCATTTGACTCCTGGCCTTCCCTATGCCTTGAGATCGCTCGGATTCACCCTTTCATTACCCCTTTGAAAAGCTATATAAGGAACCCCTTGGTACATTGAAGGCATAAGAGAGAATTGAGAGCAAAGAAACTATAGTCCATTGTTGTCGCAACTTATGCTTGAGTTTGCATCCCTTTGTCTCTTGGAGCACTTTTGTGTTCTTCCCAAGATTTCCTTTTGCTTGTGAGCTTGCTATTGAGAGATGGAGGATTGAAGTGGTGGAGACCCAAGTGGGGGATTTAGTTTCTCCGGTTCGCAGATGTGCCGTCAGAGGTTGTATCTTGTAATCTCTGATTTATATTAATAGAAATATCTTTTCATGTCCAATAATGTGTGTTTGAATGAATATTTTATCCATGGGATTATTTCAAATGCTTGTACATTATTGATTATATATGCTAGAATAGATCTAACACCATGATATATAGAATGCTTGTATTATTTACTTGTTGTTGAGGAAGTAATCTATCAATTCAAGCTGAAGATTGGAAAGCTCAACAGGGATCTACTTCAACCATTCGAAATAAGGTACAAGGTCTGATCCTTTAGTGATAGACATTTAAGTTCTATTTCATATTGGAAAGGATTGATTTCTGGAGTCAAGCTGTCTGTTGTGGTACCCCAAGCCATAGGAATTTCTCTCCGTAACATAGATATTGATTTGAATAGTAGTTCATTTACTAACAAATTTCCAACATAAAAAGGATAATAGACAAAAAAATCAAGGAGATTGTAGCAATCAAGGTCATATGCAAATTTGTTAGTAAATTAACTTGTTAGGGTCATATAGCAATATTTTCGATCAATATTGGGGAACATGGAAGGCCATGCATGCTTTTGTTGTTACACACAAGCATTTTTTCCTTTTCACAGCTTTTCCTTAAGTACGTGCTTGATACAATTTTGTTTTTTCAAAATTTTTTGTTAGGTTCTTCAAATCAATTGTTAATTAGTCATTTTGGAAATGATTGGTTTGTGATGTATAATTAATTTGATGTTGGATCACCAAAAGGAATTGAGATAAATTTAGACTTAGAGTCTTATTTTATTTTGTACAAACACTAGAATTATACCTTGGTTACATTGATGCTAGATTAATGTATCAAGGGATCTACCTCTTTGGGAATAATACTCCTATCCCCCCACTCTTGACACTAGTGAGTGACTTTGGTTATTTTGATTGTATTAAAGGTTAGTGTATGTTTTTTTAAAAGTATATATATTAATAGTATCAATGTATATAAAGTGTAGATATTAAATGTGTAGATAAATATATTATCACATAAGAAAATTTCAATATCGCAATTCCCTCGATTTGAATCATGCTTTTCATGCCAAAAGGAAGGGTAACAACTACAAGGGTAAAATCAATAATCTGTCGTATTATGAAATACTAAAACTCAATGGAAAATTAGTATTATTCAATTCTTCAGTTTATGTACCTCCTTTTAAGTAATGGCCAGTTACTATTTCTAGGGTTTGGTAACGAAACCTTTGTAGAAATCATGGTTTTCAATTTTTTTTACTAAAATTGAAGGTATGACCCTTTATTTTTTTAGTTTCTTCAAAAAATGCTATGAAATGCTCTGCCCAATCACTCATGGAGTGATATGACGTTTCCCTGGTTGTTTCTTCAAATTACACTTCTATGATAATTTATATATCTTATTGTAAAAACCCAAACTAACTTGCCATGCACACAGCGAGGGCAACAACAAATCTTGGTGTTGTTACAACAATAGACTCATTATGAGATGAACATGTCACTTATGCAAATAGAATTTTGGTGGTGAGGCTAACACCCTGTTATGGCCCAAAATGGCACTTGTCCATCCATGATGACTTCTACATGTTTTCGTCGCATGATGACACTTCATGAAAACCACTGTTAGTCACTTAAAAGATACCTGTAATGTAGGATCCATATCTAGAGTTTTGTAACTTTGGTTTAACTCTTCTCCAGATCATTTTAAAGGTATCATACCGAGGAAAACTTTGCAAAATATGTCAACCCCTAAAAATGCTCAAAATTACCTTAAAAATGATTTTTTTTACCCCCTCACAAGTTTTTCTAAGAAAACATGCGGGTTTACCCTAGTCACCCGCGACTTTGCTTAAGTAAACCCACAAGTATACCCTAAAGTAGCCAAAAAAATGTAAAAATATGAAAAATATCGAATTTGAGGTGGTTTTGGAACTGCTTCTTCTGTTGTAATTGATCCCTATTCGACCCTAAATCTTTAGAATACTATATAAGATAGGGAGGGGGGTCCATGAAAGGGGACTTGTCCTTTTCATTGTTACGTTGGAGAAATTGGGACTCTCATCACCCCTACCTTTTCCATAGATTCCATATTCCTGTGTTGCAGAGATTGGTGGCCAATATTCTTGGAGAAGAGAAGCAGGAGATCCATATTAAAGGCTTCAAGAGGTGCCTTGCATGAGGAGAAGGTAAAATTTGTACTTCTTCCATTATCAATAAATATTTGATGTTCTTCCCTTTCCAAATCAATATGTTATATGTGTTGAATCTTTGTTTCTGATTACATGATGATGTCTATCAGATTAGCGTTTCATATTTTATTGAATATAATATCCTTTCATGTAATCAAATTGGTTTGAGGAAGGTTGAAGATTGTTTTGTAGGTCTCTTTGATTAAGGAGCAAGAGGACTTAGCTAATGGAAATCTTGGATCAGCCTCCAGTGAATAAGTTATGAACCTTTCTAACCTTTGAATATTTCTTATATTTGCCTACAGAACTGTATACACCTGCCTTTATACCCCTAGTATGTTGGTGGCATCTTAACCCCTAGTCATAGGAACACTTTCCCTAACAATAGAACTGGCGACTTCTCCAGGGAGCCTTGTCTATTTTGGGGTGTCCTTGCCTTCTTTTCTAGTGTAATTAAGGTCTTAGTGTAATTAAGGTCTTAGGTCCTTCTTACAAGTTAGGAGTAACCCTTAGGTCTCTTAGGACACCTTCTTTAGGGTTCTCTTTAATGGATTTGTAAGACTTTTATGAATCCTTTGGGGTTTTCCTTTTATTTTCCCCCCACCTCTTTTCTTGGGATGACCTTTTGGTGCATGGTTCTGATTAGCCTTTGTTAGCAGTCATAGTCTATACTTAGGAGTTTTATGATATTTGTTTCCTTCATCCTTGTTGGTTAAATTATTCATAATCAAGTAGGGTGTCTTGTTCCCTTATGCAAGTCTCCCTTCCAAGTAAGGTCTTATATGAATTTAAGGCATCCTAGGGTCTGTTTGGTGGTTATAGGACATAAGTACTTTTGCTTTGTTTTAGTATCTACATGCATTAGTTTGTAGGATGTTTTTATTTCTCATTTATAAAGAAAAACTAAAAAAACAAGTAGTTTCTTTATATGAATGTAGGATAGGGTTTAGTCTCAAATGCATTGCATGTATTTTTTCTTGAAAATACAAAAAGAAGTCTTTCTTTTGTGGCCTTTATTTTTTAGTTTTGTAAAGAATAGAGAAGTAGAATTTTGCATTTCCATTTTGATTTCTTTTTTGTTTAGTCATCTTGTTTATGTTTTCAAGTCAAAACCCCATTGGTTTCACATCCTCTACCTTTGTGTAATCAACAAACCTTAAAAAGAGCACTAACATTTAAAATATATTAGTAATAGTTTCTTTCTAGGGACAACATACACTAGTCTATGCTAGTTGTAATCTATGCTAGTTGTAACAACTCCAAAATTCATAAATAATTTTTTTGATGAAGGTCTAACTATAAATACATAATGTAAATTTTACACTAACCCTTTCATCCTAAAATTTACTTGAGCTAGCGCTTTATCCATTGAACGTGACAACTTATTTACAACAATATTTATTTATGAAAAATACCATTATGCTGAAACTGATTTACTTGTTTTGTCAAGGCACAAAGGAATGCCATGTTTATTTATTGACAATTATAGTTGGTGTGCGTAGCTTGTTATGTTTTTAAGTACTTGTTAACCCTATTAAGATTATAAGGTAGTGGGTTTTACAAGTCTTACTTAGTTTGTTGGCTAACACAAAACCTACTTATACCTTTGTAGGTGTTTGCGGTGGAGAGATCTCCTTTTTTTGGGAACATCCAAAAGGCCTAGGTAAAGAAACCAAAAGGGATCCTAACTATGATAATATAAATCAACCATTACACTATACATGTTGAATCTAAGCATTTCTACTTAATTACATACATTAGAACAAGTATATTTATAATGTAAACATGGTGGAAAAAAGGGTAGAGCCGATGTTGTGTGAACTATAGAACTAGGATAAAAATTTAAAACAAAGTGGAATTTATGGGAGCCCATGTGAAGGCTTAAGGCTCCAGTTGTAAAGCACTGATATTTTCTCAAAAATCCCTAAGGATTTTACCTCGCTTCTACATTGTTAATTTTTTAGAGGAAAGAGCCAAGGATCTTGGCCTTCTCTCGACCTTTGACACCACTCAAAATCTGTGTAGACCCCATCCTTTTTCTCTTGGCTTGGCTCTGGCCCAACAATGTGTTTCTACAGGAATTAGCTCTAGGAACCAACTGCATTATTCACTTGGTCTTTGTTTCGATCATTGACTCTGTGGAGGTTGAAAGGGTAATTTTTACCTCTGTTTGTGTTATTTAGTTTTTCCCTTTTTTAAATATATATTTTTGTAAACATTTTTTAACTCTGCGTTGTTTTGTTTCACATGAGGTTCCAAACTGGGTTGCTGCGCTAGACTTGGACCAGTCTTCATGGAGGTGAAGCCATGGATCCTAGTAAGATCTATTTACCCTACAGCCCTTTCTCCTTATGGCTTTGTGGATAGTTTAGCGAGTTATTCTCGGTTTGGAGTCATTGATACTTACGAGTCTCTTCAGCTGAATGGTAAAAGCTCTTGTGGTTTCTTCCTTATAGCTGTATTGTCCCCAAATTTAAATTTTTTTTTATTAGGCTATTCAATTACTACCTTAACTGGACATTATCTTAACTTATGCAGAATGTGCCGTACTTGTTTTATTGAACTGAATTGTCATAAGTTGTTCTTACTTCCTTTTGGATGTTTTCCCCGATGTGGTTCTTAGTGTAATTTTATATTGTCGTTATGTTATATTGAATCTGAGTTAGATATGTTATTTATTAAATGCTTCTTATCATGTATTTACATGTATGTGTGTAGCATTATTTGCTTACTTATTTCTTATAATGTTTGATTACTATTTATGAATTTTTCTGAATTAAGTTGTATTGTCAAGGGGTGGAGTGGTAGGACCTTTTTACCTTGTATAAACACTTGAAGAGGTAACTGGTTTTACATGTTACTACAAGGTTTACTTAGTTCTTATTGAACTGATGCATATCCTTCTTGTTTTGGTGCAAGTGCACTTGGTGATAGAAAGCTAATTATAATAGTGAAACAAAGACATACTTCCTATGCTCAACTACCTCGTAGCTTGGATGATGAATGGTCCCACAATCCTGACTTAGCGATTATTATTACGGCTGTTAGCGCTGTTTTTCATGAAAGGCTGGGTTTAATTATGCCTATGTTTGCACTTGTTACCATTATTACTTATGGTCTTTAAGACCTTGATTTACTTTGATACTACACTTCATTTATATGGTTTATGTTACATTGTATAAGGTGTAAGGTATTAAATCATAGCCGTATGTTCATTAAGGTCCTTGTGTATAAAGTTGAAGGTATGTTCTAAGAAATTCATTGCATATTCCATATGCCATGATTTGGGGATTTATCCTAAGTCTATGATACCAAAGTTGGTGTTTATGAAATGCATGGTGGATATTTGTCACAATGCGTTTTGGTGTGGAATGAACTATAGAATTTGGGTTTGGATTTCACGTAATGGAGGACAGGGTTGTCGAGTTAATGATCCTTGGGAAATGGGGTCTCAAGACCTAAGCTTGGACTAGCGCGAAGGTATGGGTCATTTGTATTTCTATTCGGTGAGCTTTCTTTGACTCTCTAGTCTACACCATGGCATGAGGGTTTGGAGTTTGGCTGCGCTTCGAGGGTATGTCATTGTAATTTGGTTTTACTACACTTATTTTGTGGTTTCATTTGGGAGGCTTGGCATACTCCTCATCCTTCGTTCTTGTTTGTTTGCATGTTTTAGGGTCCTTACACTGTGGGTTGTGGGTTTCCCAAGTGGTCGACGCATTACCCTTCACAGGTAAGCCTTGTTATGAAACAAGTATAAAACTCATTCCTCTGTGTGTGGGTGTTTTGATAGATCATGAAGCTCATCATGGTTTGGGTTTTAGGGGTTCCAACTGTAATCATCTGTCTGTAAAATGATATAAATCATCCAGGGATGCGTTTATGGTTCGTGGTTTGTTGGTTGGGTTTGGTGCCTTTGGGCCAAGACTATTTGGGATTCAGCTCTATAAATACATACTTTGGTTGATAGCATTAGATGAGTGTTAAAATGTTAAGTTTCATAATTGGTGACAACACCATTTCTTGCAATGGTGCATTTGGCTTGTAAACGTGACTGTGTATTCATTATATAATTTATGGTGGTTAATTTGTAAAATATTCACTATTATGTGTGTATCGTGGTTACGATTCTTAAATGACAATGCTTTGGTTCTGTGTAAACTTGTATTCATTATTTATTTGTATATTTTAATAGAGTTGCATGGATTTTGGAGCCATGATGTCACTGGAAATGGCACTCTTTCCATGTAGTGTAGTGACTGTGTTGATTATGGTTATTCGTAGTGTTTAGTTGGCAATGGATGTAACTATCGGGTTTAACTTGTAGGAAAAAGGGTGTCGTGGATAAGCTTAGTGTAGATAGGAATTAGCTTGATTTATGTTAAGGGTTTGTTGTTCTGTATATAAATGTCCGTGAGCCTCGAAATTGATAAAACATGTAATTTTATTTGGGGTTTTATTACTGTATGGATTTATGTTATGATGTTTTACATCCTGTATATTTGATTTGGTAAATGACATGGGAAATGTTGACAGGGAAATTGTTTCGTTCTGTGTTTAAAATTTATGGCATTCTATGGTTTATAATGTAGACTATGTAAAAACATTTATGAGTTATTACAGCGTTAAAAACTTCTAATGAATCCTATAGGATTCAATGTTAGCCATGCTTTGAGAGTAACTTGGGTTTGGAATTCGTGAGCTTCATAGGATTTGATCCTAGGCCATGATGGTTGTAAAGGATATGTGTGTGAAACAACTTGGGTTTGGCAAGAATGCCCACAAGATTCGATCCTATGACCCTTTCGTTTATACGATATATTTTAATGAGTTCTGTGATTAGATTTATGGTTGACTTCTTATGTGGAAAACTCTCGTATGAGATACGATTTGGATAATTGTACTTTATGTTTATATTTATGAAATATTCAGTATCTAAACTATGGTTGATTCTTAGCAAGGTTGGTAGCAGTATTAACATGGTTATATTTTAATTATATTATGCCTACAGACCATTAGAGGTCTTGATAGTTTTACTTTGGCATTCGTAGTTTATTTTTTTTTTTTTAAGTGCAAATGTTTTGTTTATAGTTCTGTTTATAATATTTTAGTTTGAGGTTAGATTAACACTATAGATAATAACTAGTTGGTTTATGTTAAATTAATATAAGCCTGCGAGAAATATGAAATCTTCCAGTAGAGATAATTTATATAGGCTATGTGTTAGAATAATCAAACCCATAGTATTACCCACTTAGACATTAATTCATTTATTTTTGTCTTATTTTCCTAGTTCATGAGTCCCACCATGTGCAAGTTGCTAATTGCCTATCCATAGAGGTCAAACTTGCCATCTTTGACTCATGTAGCACTTGGGAAAGCCTTAGGAATCAAATCTTCTTTATTCCTGGCCTCCTAGGAACCCTTCTGCTTTTTCTGCTTTATTGCCTGCTTTTTCAGTGTTTTAAGGCACATAGGAAAGCAAGACTAGGTGAGGTGAACTTGTTTTTTGCCCCTTTCATCCTCCACTCTTTCCTCCATGCAAATGCATGTATGAGCTTCCATTCCATCACTCATTAGCTTTCCCATGCGCCCTTGCCAATTCGTGAGCCTCATGACAGATTTGGGATCAGCTTTTTACACCTATGGGGGATTTGCCTATTTTGGGTAAGCCTTATTTATGCTAGTTTTGGATGCCTCCTTATGCATTCGATCTCTTGATGTATTCTATATATTCAGAAACCTATGTTATTACAGGGTTGGATATTGTACACTCAGTTAATATAATTTTGTGTTACAGCTCCATATTCAGTCTCCATTGTTAGCAATTTTGCATGATCAATTGATAATTGTTGTGGGTAAAATTAATCTATTGCTGGCATGAATTTATACATGGTATCAGAGCCATTGTAGGTTGTTACTCTCCTTCAAAAATTGTTTTGCAGGTTTGACATCAAGACTGGGAGCCTTCTACTGACAGCCGGGATAGATTTTCTAAAGCTATGGATTCACAGAAAACTATCTTGACTCCCTTCAACTATTTTGAATGGAATGCAGAGATGGAGATCTTGTTGAGAGAGAAAGGCCTCTACAGGGTGACTATGGCTATAGAAGCAGAGCCCAATGCTGCTGCAGAGAAGATCAAATGGCACAATCGGAGAGATGAGGCCTATGGCCTCCTATGTCTCAGTATTTCCTGAGACCTCCTTTTCCATCTCGATGGATTAACTTAATCGGATCAAGTATGGGAGAAGCTTTCTAATATTTTTGGAAAGACAGATGAGATGAGGGGACATCAGATCGAAAATGAGCTGATTTCTCTGAGTCCCAGTAGCTTTGAATCCCTGCAGCTATATTTCTCCAAGTTCAAAGCACTAGTTTTGCAGCTGAAGTAGTCTGGTATCGAAAAGAAAGATTATCATCTCGTATTGGCCATCCTCTCGAAGCTAGGACCTGACTACTCAGTCTTTGTTTCAACCTTCTATGCCACAAAACTCACAGCTCGAACCTGGAAGATGCCTAGCCTTGCAGATTTCATGGAATCTCTCACACAAGAACAAGACAAGCTGGTGATGATGGGCACCATCAAACCATCCAAAGATCAAGCTTTGATTGTTGGAGATTCAAGGGTGGATTCAAAAAGTAAAAAGAAAGCTAAAAAGCCACCTGAGTAAAGAAGAGACAAGAAGCTGTCTCCAGAGGATCAACAAGGTCCCAAGAAAAATACCCAGAAGAAGAAAAACAAAGGTGAAATGAACAAGTGCTCATACTATTCGAAGGGCAATCACACTGAAAGCTCTTGTATGAAAAAGCAGATTGATATGCTGACCAATCTCCTGGAGAAGAATGGCATCTCCCTTCCAGAAAGCTCAAAGAAGAGAGAAGGAGGATCAAGTTCCGATGACAGAGAGAGAGTTCATGCTCTAGTTGCTGGAACATCAAGCTCACCTAGTTTTATCATAGATTCTGGAGCTTCAAGACACATGGTTTCGACTAAGGAGGCTTTCTCCTCACTGGATATGTCGAAAGGACCATCTATTGTACTGGGAGATGACTCTCTCACTGAAATTAAAGGCAAAGGAAGGATAGATCTTGATCATGGTAAGTTCAGTAATGTGCTATATGTCCGTAGTCTCGCCTCCAACCTCCTGTCAGTGTACCAGATGACCCACATTGGGTCTCCTAAGAAATTCATATTCTCCCCCAATAAAGTTGAGGTCACAGAAATATCAAGTGGTAGAGTCATTGCAAAAGGAGTAGCGAATCATGCTCAAAAGGTATACATGTTTTCACACTTCCTACCTTACTCAAACCCCTCTGCTCTTCTTATCCATGCTAATGAAGCTAGCAAGCTATGGCATGAAAGATCTGGCCATCTAAATTAAAAATATCTGTCTGATCTTAGTGAGAAAGAAATGGTCATAGGGCTTCCCAAGATAAAATTTTCCAAAGGAGTCCGCCAAGGCTGTATCCTAGGAAAACACCTAGAGCATAAGTTTGAGAAAGCTAGTCATGAGAGAACCTCTGCACCCCTCGAGCTGATTCACAGTGATGTTGCTGACCCATTCCCTCATATGTCCATGAGTCAGGCCAAATATGCATTGACCTTTATTGATTATTTTTCCAGGTATTGTTGGGTTCACTTCATGAAACACAAGTCTGAAGTTTTTGGCCTATTCAAAGTCTTTAAGGCTTTGATTGAAAACCAGTGTGGAAGGAAACTCAAGGTCCTCATATCTGACAATGGTGGTGAGTATGTCAAGTTTGAGTTTATTAAATATTGTGCAGATGCAGGTATTCAGATGCAGCATTCTATCCCATACACACCACATGGTGTTGCTGAGAGGAAGAATAGATCACCGAAGGAGATGGCAACATGCATGATGGAGGCCAAAACTTTGCCGCCAAAGTACTGGGATGAAGCTATCAATTGTGCAGCCTATATCTAGATTAGGGTGCCTCACAAAAATCTTGATGGCATGACTCCCTTCGAAGCATGGAGTGGGTACAAGCCAGATGTGACCTATTTCAGGATTTTTGGCTCAAAGGCATGGGCTAGAATCCCGACAGAGAAGAGGAAGGCTTTGCAGCCCCAAATCCAAGAGTGTCTTTTTGTTAGATACTCTGAAGATTCAAAAGGGTACAAGTTGATAAATTTGAGCACAAACAAAGCCTTCATTGAAAGGTGTGTTCAGTTTGAAGAAGAACCCCTTGTAGAAGTGGAAATTGGTGAAGCCTCTTCACCACTTGAACCTCAAGAAGTAAGTAAAGAGTTTTTTGAACATGCTGATTCTGATTTTTCTAATGGATATGAGTTTATTGCAGACCCAAACAGCCCCAAAAGGCCTAAATGGGCAGCCAAGACACTACATGCAGCAGGTGAGCTACCTGGGGATCCCAATGACTCAAGGAGGACTAGATCTCAATTTGAGAGTGGTCTGTGCATGAAGGATCCTATGTTTGCTGAAAAATGATATTTGATGGTGGAGTCTGATCCTAAAACATATGAATAAGTAGCAGGAGATCCAAGATGGCAAGCTTCCATGAAGGAGGAGTTCATCTCACTCCAGAAGAGCAACACATGGGAGCTAGTGGATCTTCCTCCAGGGAGAAAACTAGTACAGTGTAAGTGGGTCTATAAGACCAAATTTGCTGCTGATGGTTCACCACTGAAGTACAAGGCTATATTGGTAGCTAAAGGCTACTCATAGGTTCATAACATCGATTACAATGAGACCTTTTCCCCAGTGGCAAAAATGGACTCCATCAGGCTAGCTCTAGCCATTGCAGCCTCAAGGCAATGGGAGGTACATCACATGGATGTAAAATGTGCCTTTATGAATGGAGATCTCTCTGAGGAGATATATATGCAGCAGCCTCAAGGTTTTTCTACTAACCCTTCTCTTGTGTGCAGGTTGAGAAAGTCATTGTATGGGCTAAAGTAAGCCCCCAGGGCTTGGTATGCCAAGATAGATAGCTTCTTGCTATCTCTGAATTTTGTTTGGTGCAAATCAGATCCAAATGTCTATTTGAAGTCTGTTAATGGTTCATTAATGATAATTGTGTTATATGTTGATGACCTCCTCATTACAGGAAGCTCACAGGTTGAGATTTCTTCCTTAAAAGGAGCTATGAACCAAGCCTTCTCCATGACAGATTTGGGGCTCTTAAGTCAATTTCTAGGGCTTGAGATTGCTCAAACCAAAGCTGGAATAAAGGTGCACCAGTCCAAGTATGCCTTGGATTTGCTGATCAAATTTAGAATGCAAGACTGCAAAGCAAGCAAAACTCCTTTCCTTTCAGGAGTAAAGCTGGAGGAAGATGATTCTCCACCGATGGTAAACAATACACTGTATAGACAATTGATTGGATGTTTATTGTATTTGACACATAATCGACCTGATCTTTGTTATGCAGTAAGTGTGGCTTCTATATTCATGGATCATCCTCATGATATCCATTGGAAAGAAGCCAAAAGGATCCTTAACTTTGTTCAGGGAACAAGGACACATGGGATCTTCTATAAGGCAAAATCTGATCTTGATTTGATTGGATTTACTGACAGTGATTGGGAAGCTAATAGCACAGACAGAAACTCCACTTCAGGGTATGTGTTCATGCTTGTAGAAGGGCCAATAAGCTGTTCAAGCAAGAAACAGAGAGCCATTTCACTCTCATCTACAGAAGCTGAGTACAAAGGAGTTGTTAATGCAGCAACTCAGTGTTTATGGTTGCAGGGTTTACTTGGAGAGTGTGGTTTCGAACCTGAGTACTCAACTACCATCTACTGTGATAACCAGAGTACCATTCGAATCTGCAAAGATCCAGTTCAGAAGTAGAGAACTAGACACATTGAGATTCACATGCACTACATCAGAGAGCTTGTGCATGATGGCACCATTCACCTACTCTTCTGTTCATCTTCAGAACAAGTAGCTGATATCTTCACCAAAGACTTGTTGCTAGGCCCTATATTTTTGATTTATTACTCACAAAGTCAGGATTAAGGGGGGGTGTTAGAATAATCAAACCCATAGTATTACCCACTTAGACATTAATTCATTTATTTTTGTCTTATTTGCCTAGTTCATGAGTCCCACCATGTGCAAGTTGCTAATTGCCTATCCATAGAGGTCAAACTTGCCATATTTGACTCATGTAGTGCTTGGGAAATCCTTAGGAATCAAATCTACTTTATTCCTGGCCTCCTAGGTGCCCTTCTGCTTTTTCTGCTTTATTGTCTTCTTTTTCAGTGTTTTAAGGCACATAGGAAAGCAAGACTAGGTGAGGTGAACTTGTTTTTTGCCCCTTTCATCCTCCACTCTTTCCTCCATGAAAAATCATGTATGAGCTGCCATTTCATCACTCATTATCTTTCCCATGCTCCCTTTCCAATTCGTGAGCCTCATGACAGATTTGGGATCAACTTTTTACACCTATGGGGGATTTGCCTATTTTGGGTAAGCCCGCTTTATGCTAGTTTTGGATGCCTCCTTATGCATTCAATCTCTTGATGTATTCTATATATTCAGAAACCTATGTTATTATAGGGTTGGCTATTGTACACTAAGTTAATATAATTTTGTGTTACAGCTCCATATTCAGTCTCCATTGTTAGCAATTTTGCATGATCAATTGATAATTGTTTTGGGTAAAATTAATCTATTGCTGGCCTGAATTTCTACACTATGTTTTTAAATAGTTCTAGGGTTTGGAAGATAATTAAAAGATAGGAAATAAATTGTAGAAACGAACTGGAAAAAAAAACCTCCGCTAGATAGCACTAATGGTGCTTATCTCATTATGAATAAAATATATTAAGATAACCTCGTAAAAAGGAAATAAATATAACCTAACTTTGATAAATAAATACATATACTAATAATCAATGAGTTTAAGAAACAAAACTCTTGTATAGATAACCCTAATCCTTGCTAAAATATTTATATCTGTTAGTACACAATGAGTCCAACTTGCAAGTGTGAAAATTAACAATGCAAAAAAGATAATCCTAGATTTCAACAGACTATTACTAAATAATTATTCATAATTCAATCTAATTCAGAATAGTAAGACTAGTACAATATGCAAGGAAAAAATCAAGAACCTCATACCTGCAAGATGAAGTTGTATCAATGGCTGAAAACCTGTACACTCAAATAACCAACATTAACAAAATTCATAGGAAAATATGACCTCTATATAGATAACTAGATGACTTGGGAACTACCACGTTCCACCCAACCATGACCTAGAACCATTCCCAGTTTCAATCTGGATCCCCCTGAGTTGGTTCCAACATGAAAGTAGCATAGAGCTCCTAAGGTAAGGCTTCCCTAACCGGGATATCAGCTTTTGAATCAATTCTCCTTTTTTCTCTTAGGAAAAATGTTCTCCAAGAACTCTCTTGAGAATAATGAGGTAGAATATGGAATCACCAAAAGGATGGAAGATCCCCAAGCCTCTCTTTGGCTTGGATTTTTATAGGCAGACTTTTCAGTTAAAGGGGCAGTTAAATCAAGAATCATTTGATTTCTTGATTTAACCCTTTTTATTTAATTTAGGCACTTTTAATATTTAACTTGGGAACTTTTTACTGGTTCTTGTTTGGACTCTTGTAGGTATTTTAATATTTAATTATCTTTAGTAATAGTAATATACATATATGGGGCCTTTCTTTATTTCTTATAGCTATTAGTATTATTACTATGATTACTCTTTATACATATCATGTATAAAATATATACTTTATATATATATATATATAATTTGTTAACATCTTATCTTTAGGTATCATATAACATGATACCTGAACTTATGACACTTTCTTTATTAAGGCCTTCAAGTAGGTGGTTAGGTCTAATAGGATAGGAAACTATAAACCTACTTGCATGTTGGATTTCCTCATATAAGATGGTAGTTCTTTAGTACTTGATGAGATACATAAATTTGAAATTTCATTTAATCACTTAAAAATAAGTCAGATGAGATCAATGTTTTATTCGAGTAGTTTTCACTCGACATAATAAATTATTTTAAGTAACTCATAGTGCTTATCCAGAGCCCATAATCAAACATGGAGTTACAATCTTAGTGCAATTCCAGAGCTCCTTGCTCAACACTAATGCTAGGATGTACTTGTAGGATACACCTAGGGATACAATGGCCAAGAATCTGATGTTCCAAAGCTTATGCTCAACATCAACTTGGAAGGATCCATGGATTATGCCCAACACTTCCAATTTTATCTTTTCATGTGCTTCATAGCTTCATGCTCAACACAAAGTTTTTCATAACTCAGGTGCTCCATACCTTCTCGCTCAACATAAATATAAACACTCATGTGCTCTAGATGTTAACTTTTCATATTCTTAGCTAATACATCAATATTTCATTTCATTTTCATAACAAAAGCATATAAGCAGGATCACTAAAAGAAACAGTATCATAAGAACAACACAGATTTTTCCAGTGAATAAGGTATGAACCTTTTTGACCTTTGAATCTTTCTTATATTTGCCTGCAGAACTGTATACACCTGCCTTTATACCCCTAGTATGTTGGTGGCATCTTAACCCCTAGTCATAGGAACACTTTCCGTAACAATAGAACTGGCGACTTCGCCAGGGAGCCTTGTCTATTTTGGGGTGTCCTTGTCTTCTTTTCTAGTGTAATTAAGGTCTTAGGTCCTTCTTACAAGTTAGGAGTAACCCTTAGGTCTATTAGGGCAACTTCTTTTCCTATTTGAGGATGTTTCTTTCCTTTTTTAGGCCTTCCACCACTAACTTATAGCTATTATACTACACAGTAGCATTTTCTGGATGCACTCACGACTTCCCTTAAGGAAACCTGCATGTCACTTGCTATTTTTCCTAAGGAAACACATGAATTTCCCTTGGGTACTATTTTTTCACCCTTTTTGGGTCCGTTTAGGGGGGTTTGTTGCTAGTTAAGGGTTCCTGTTGTGTCCCCTCTCTCTGTATGATGAGTTGGAAGTGGTGTCTCTTCTTTAGGGTTCTCTTTAATTGATTTGTAAGACTTTTATGAATCCTTTGGGATTGTCCTTTTCTTTTCCCCCCACCTCTTTTCTTGGGATGACCTTTTGGTGCATGGTTCTGATCAGCCTTTGTTAGCAGTCATAGTCTATACTTAGGAGTTTTCTGATCTTTGTTCCCTTCAGCCTTGTTGGTTAAATTATTCATACTCAAGTAGGGTGTCTTGTTCCCTTATGCAAATATCCCTTCCAAGTAAGGTCTTATATGACTTTAGGGAATCCTAGGGTCTGTTTGGTGGTTATAGGACATAAGTACTTTTGCTTTGTTTTTAGTATCTACATGCATTAGTTTGTAGGATGTTTTTATTTCTCATTTATAAAGAAAAAGTAAAAAGAACAAGTAGTTTCTTTATATGAATGTAGGATAGGGTTTAGAATCAAATGCATTGCATGTATTTTTTCTTGAAAATACAAAAAGAAGTCTTTCTTTTGTGGCCTTCATTTTTCAGTTTTGTAAAGAATAGAGAAGTAGAAGTTTGCATTTGAATTTTGATTTCTTTTTTGTTTAGTCATCTTGTTTCTGTTTTCAAGTCAAAAACCCATTGGTTTCACATCCTCTACCTTTGCGTAATCAACAAACCTTAAAAATAACACTAACATTTAAAATATATTAGTAATAATTTCTTTCTAGGGACAACATACACTAGTCTATGCTAGTTGTAACAACTCCAAATTTCATAAATATTTTTTTATTATGAAGGTCTAATTGTAAATACATAATGTAAAGTTTACACTAACCCTTTCATCCTAAAATTTACTTGAGCTAGCGCTTTATCCATTGAACGTGACAACTTATTTACAACAATATTTATTTATGAAAAATACCGTTATATTGAAACTGATTTACTTGTTTTGTCAACGCACAAAGGAATGTCATGTTTATTTATTGAAAATTATAGTTGGTGTGCCTACCTTGTTATTTTTTTAAGTACTTGTTAACCCTATTAAGATTCTAGGGTAGTGGGTATTACAAGTCTTACTTAGTTTGTTGGCTAACACAAAACCTACTTATACCTTTGTAGGTGTTTGCGGTGGAGAGATATCCTTTTTTTGGGAACATCCAAAAGGCCTAGTTAAAGAAACCAAAAGGTATCCTAACTACGTTAAGAGAAATCAACCATTACACTATACATGTTGAATCTAAACATTTCTACTTAATTACATACATTAGAACAAGTATATTTATAATGTAAACATGGTGGAAAAAAGGGTAGAGATGACGGTGTGTGAACTATAGAGCTAGGATAAAAATTTAAAACAAAGTGGAATTAATGGGAGCCCATGTGAAGGCTTAAGGCTCCAGCTGTAAGGCACTGATATTTTCTCAAAAAACCCTAAGGGTTTTACCTCGCTTCTACATTGTTATTTTTTTAGAGGAAAGAGCCAAGGCTCTCAGCCTTCTCTCGACCTTTGAAACCACCCGAACTCTGTGTAAACCCCATCCTTGTTCTCTTGGCTTGGATCTAGCCCAACAATGTGTTTCTACAAGCGTTAGCTCTAGGAACCAAGTGCATTATTATCTTGGTCTTTGTTTCGATCATTGACTCTGTGGAGGTTGAAAGGGTAATTTTTACCTCTGTTTGTCTTATTTAGTTTTTGCAATTTTTAAAAATATATTTTTGTAAACATTTTTGAACTCTCTGTTGTTTTGTTTCACAGGAGGTTCCAAACTGTGTTACTGCGCTAGACTTGGACCAGTCTTCATGGAGGTGAAGCCATGGATCCTGGTAAGATCTATTTACCCTACACCCTTTTCTCCTTGTGGCTCTGTGGATAGGTCAACGAGTTATCCTCAGTTTAGATTCATTGATACTTACGAGTCTCTTCAGCTGAATGGTAAAAAATCTTGTCGTTTCTTCCTTATGGCTGTATTGTCCCCAAATTTAAAAATATTTTCTTTATTAGCCTAGTCAATTACTACCTGAACTAGACATTATCTTAACTTATGCAGAATGTGTCGTAGTTGTTTTATTGAACTGAATGGTCATAAGTTGTTCTTACTTCCTTTTGGATGTTTTCCCCGATGTGGTTCTTAGTGTAATTTTATATTGTCATTATGTTATATTGAATCTGAGTTAGATGGTTATGTTATTTATTAAATTCTTCTTATCATGTGTGTACCGTTATTTGCTTACTTATTTCTTATAATGTTTGATTACTATTTATGAATATTTCTGATTTAAGTTGTATTGTCAAGGGGTGGAGTGGCAGGACCTTTTTCCCTTGTATAAACACCTGAAGAGGTAACTGGTTTTACTTGTTACTACAAGGTTTACTTAGTTCTTATTGAACTAATTCATATCCTTCTTGTTTTGGTGCAAGTGCACTTGGTGACGGAAAGCTAATTATAATAGTGAAACAAAGACATACTGCCTATACTCAACTACCTCGCAGCTTGGATGATGAATGGTCCCATAGTCCTGACTTAGCGATTATTATTACGACCGTTAGCGTTGTTTTTCATGCAATGTTAGGTTTAATTATGCCTATGTTTGCACTTGTTACCATTATTACTTATGGTCTTTAAGAGCTTGATTTAGTTTGATACTGCACTTCATTTATATGGTTTATGTTACATTGGATAAGGTGTAAGGTATTAAATAATAGCCCTATGTTCATTAAGGTCCTTGTGTATAAATTTGAAGGTATGTTGTAAGATATTCATTGCATATTCCATATGCCATGATTTGTGGCTTTATCCTAAGTCTATGATACCAAAGTTGGTGTTTATGAATTGCATGGTGGATATTTGTCACAACGTGTTTTGGTGTGGAATGAACTATAGAATTTGGGTTTGGATTTCACGTAATGGAGGATAGGGTTGCGGAGTTAATACACCTTGGGAAATGGGGGTCTCAAGCCCTAAGCTTGGACTAGCGCGAAGGTATGGGTCATTTTCATTTCTATTGGGTGAGCTCTCTTCGACTCTCTAGTATGCACCAAGGTGTGATGCTTTGGATTTTGGCTTCACTTCGAGGGTATGTCCTTGTAATTTGGTTTTACTGCACTTATTTTGTGGTTTCAGTTGGGAGGCTTGGCATACTCCTCATCCTTTGTTATGGTTTGTTTGCATGTTTTAGGGTCCTTATGCCGTGGGTTGTGGGTCTCCCAAGTGGTCGACGCATTACCCTTTACAGGTAAGCCCTGTTATGAAACAAGTATAAAACTCATTCCTTTGTGTGTGGTTATTTTGACAGATCATGAAGCTCATCATGGTTTGGGTTTTAAGGGTTCTGACTGTAATGATCTTTCTATAAAATGATATAAATCATCCAGAGATGCATTTATTATTTGGGGTTTGTTGTTTGGGTTTGGTGCCTTCGGACTGAGACTGCTTGGGATTCAGCTCTATAAATACATACTTTGGTTGATAGTGTTGGATGAGTGTTAAAATGTTGGGTTTGATAATTGGTGACAACACCATTTATTGCAATGGTTCATTTGGCTTGTAAACGTGATTGTGTATTCGTTATATAATTTATGGTGGTTAATTTGTAAAATGTTCGCTATTGTGTGTGTATCGTGGTTATGATTCTTAAATGACAATGCTTTGGTTCTGTGTAAACTTGTATTCGTTCTTTATTTGTATATTTTAACAGTGTTGCTTGGATTTTGGAGCCATGCTGTCACTGGCAATGGCACTCTTTCCATGTAGCGTAGCGACTGTGTTGATTATGGTTATTTGTAGTGTTTACTTGGTAATGGCTGTAACTGTTGGGTTTAACTTTTAGGAAAAAAGGTGTCGTGGATAAGCTTAGTGTAGACAAGAATTATCTTGATTTATGTTAAGGGTTTGTTGTTTTGTATATAAATGTCTGTGAGCCATGAAATTGATAAAACATGTAATTTTATTTGGGGTTTTATTACTGTATGGATTTATGTTATGATGTTTTACATCCCGTGTATTTGATTTGGAAAATGACATGGGAAATGCTGACAGGGAAATTGTTTCATTCTGTGCTTAAAATGTATGGCATTCAATGGTTTATAATGTAGACTATGTAAAAAGATTTATGAGTTATTATAGCATTAAAAACTTCTAACGAATCCTACAGGATTCAATGTTAGCCATGCTTTGAGAGTAACTTGGGTTTGGGATTCGTGAGCTTCATAGGATTTGATCCTAGGCCATGATGGTTGTAAAGGATATGTGTGTGAAACAACATGGGTTTGGAAAGAATGCCCATAAGATTTGATCCTATGATCCTTTCGTTTATACGATATATTTTAATGACTTCTGTGATTAGATTTATGGTTGACTTCTTATGTGGAAAAATCTCTTATGAGATACAATTTGGATAATTTTACTTTATGTTTATGTTTATGAAATATTTAGTATCTAAACTATGGTTGATTCTTGGTGAGGTTGGTAGCAGTATTAACATGGTTATATTTTAATTATATTATTCCTACAGACCATTAGAGGTATTTATAGTTTTATGTTGGCATTCGTAGTTTATTATTTTTTTTATAAAGTGGAAATGTTTTGTTTATAGTTCTGTTTATAATATTTTAGTTTGAGGTTAGATTAACACTATAGATAATAACTGGTCGATTTATGTTAAATTAATATAATCTTGCAAGAAATATAAAATCTTCCAGTAGAGATAATTTATATAGGCTATGTTTTTAAATAGTTCTAGGGTTTGGAAAATAATTAAAAGACAAGAAATAAATTGCAGAAGTGAACTGGAAAAAAAAACCTCTGGTAGATAGCACTAATGGTGCTTATCTCATTATGAATAAAATATATTAAGATAACCTCATAAAAAGGAAAGAAATATAACCTAAATCTGAAAAAGAAATGCATATACTAATAATCAATGAGTTTAAGAAACAAAATTCTCGTATAGATAACCCTAATCCTTGGTAAAATATTTATATCTGTTAGTACACAATGAGTCCAATCTGCAAGTGTGAAAATTAGCAATTTAAAAAAGATAATCTTAGATTTCAACATACTATTAATAAATAATTATTCATAATTAAATCTACTTCAGAATATTAAGACTAGTACAATATGCAAGGAAAAAATCAAGAACCTCATACCTGTAAGATGAAGTTGTATCAATGGCTGAAAACCTGTACACTCAAATACCCAGCATTAACAAAAATCATAGGAAAATATGACCTCTGTATAGATAACTGGATGACTTGGGAACTACCACGTTCCACCCAACCATGACCCAGAACCATTCCTAGTTTCAATCTGGATCCCCCCGAGCTGGTTCCAACATGAAAGTAGCATAGAGATCCTAAGGTAACGCTTCCCTAACTAGGATATCAGCTTCTGAATCAATTCTCCTTTTTTCTCTTGGGAAAAATGTTCTCCAAGAAATCTCTTCAGAATAATGAGGTAGAATATGGAATCACCAAAAAGATGGAAGATCCCCAGGCCTCTCTTTGGCTTGGGTTTTTATAGGAAGACTTTTCAGTCAAAGGGGCAGTTAAATCAAGAATCATTTGATTTCTTGATTTAACCCTTTTTATTTAATTTAGGAACTTTTAATATTTAACCTAGAAACTTTTAACTGGTTCATGTTTGGACTCTTGTAGGTATTTTAATATTTAATTATCTTTANATATATTATTTGTTAATATCTTATCTTTAGGTATCATATAACATGATCCCTAAACTTATGACACTTTCTTTATTAAGGCCTTAAGGTAGGTGGTTAGGCCTACTAGGCTAGGAAACTCTAAGCCTCCTTGCATGTTGGATTCCCTTAGTTCTTCAATACTTGATGAGATACATAAATTTGAAATTTCATTTAATCACTTAAAAATAAGTCAGATGAGATCAATGTTTTATTCGAGTAGTTTTCAGTCGACATAATTAATTATTTTCAGTAACTACTAGTGCTTATCCAAAGCCCATAATCAACACTAAAAACATGGAGTTACAAACTTAGTGCAATTCCAGAGCTCCTCGCTCAACACTGATGCTAGGATGTACTTGTAGGATACACCTAGGGATACAATGGCCAAGGATCTGATGTTCTAGAGCTTATGCTCAACATCAACTTGGAAGGATCCATGACTTATGCCCAACATTTCCAATTTTATCTTTTCATGTGCTTCATAGCTTCATGTTCAACACAAAGTTTTTCATAACTCAGGTGCTTCATAATTTCTCGCTCAACATAAATATAAATACTCATGTACTCGAGAGCTTCTGGATCAACACAAACATTAAATACCCATGTGCTTT
Organism: Pseudotsuga menziesii; assembly: GCA_001517045.1. Lineage (NCBI taxonomy): Eukaryota > Viridiplantae > Streptophyta > Pinopsida > Pinales > Pinaceae > Pseudotsuga > Pseudotsuga menziesii. The sequence goes on along the minus strand of LPNX011178494.1, from coordinate 108,435 downwards.
AGAGCTCCTCTCTCAACACAAAACATCTCATCAATCATGTGCTTCAGTGTCCATGAACAACACATAAAATCATACATAAAACATATGTAATTGGCTTAAGCCCAATATATCAAACAAATCATCATGTTCATATGCAGTGGGGTCCTAGATCCAATATAACAACTAAACATCAAAGTAACATCATAATCAATGGGGCTTATGCCCATAAGTGTTAGGTCAAAATCCAGGATATTACAATGGTGTTTAAATAGAGAGTTAGATATTTGTAAGAAGACTTCGTTTTGATTCAGACCGTGGAGTCTGTAGGAAAACTATAATGTAATTTGTTTGTATAAATAACCTGTGGATTATATTTCATGTTGTTACATAGTTTTGGTTCTTTTAACATTTGAAGGTTAATATATAAATTTTTTGTTAGGGTTTAAAGGCCTGCGACTCACTTCAATGCAATTCTCATGCTCTAGCATGCACTCTTGATTCACTTTGGATCCACTCTGTGTATAATGGTTTATCTTGAAATGTTATGAGAATTTACTTTCTAGATTCACTTTTGTCATTTGACCACCACTCTGAACTTTGTGAATTTATATTTTGACCGTTGTAAATAAATCCGTTGAGGTTTTTCATTGTATATACTAGTGTATATTTTTAAGGCTGTCAGGCCATCGCATTTCCAAATTCATTATTTATGGTGTTGCTTTGTCAAATTTTAAGCTGGAAATAAAATTGTTGGATAAATATATTAAGTCATAAGGATGCTACATTTAAGAAAGTAGTGATAGTTTTGTGTGACTGGTTATGATTCAATTTTAGTGGTTTATACTATTGTTACTTTTGTTTCTAAACTTGATGTGAGGAAAAATAATACCTTTACAGGATTTGATCCTTTGACCTCTTAGATTTGGAAATGAGTTATTTATTATGGTACGCATATATATTTGATGCTATAATATTTATTGTGTTGGAAAAAATATGTAGTTGATAAGGGTTACTATTTTGAGTACAGACAAAATGGAAAAAACTACGGCTACGACCTAACTCATGTTTGGATTATAAAATGCTAAGGTGGATTTTTCTTCTTATATTTTTCTTGTTCCAAAAGAACATATTTTACAGGCTTCGATCCGGTGATATATTGTAAATTTATCTTAACTGGAAACTATAAGAAGTTATAAATATTCTATTGTTAGGAAAATGCATTTATTTTTCCATTCATTGTGGGTTTTATAATGGTTTGGTTTACTGTATTTTAGATTAAACAATTTTAAAAACCCTAGCTCAATTTTTTCCTTGGAAACATTTAAGCATTTCGGCTATATATAAACATTTAAGCCCTTAGGCCGTATTAGTTAATAATTGTAGAATCATATATATATGTGTGTGTGTGTGTGTGTGTTGGAATATATTAAACCCACTCACAACTTAGGATAAAATAATTAATCATTATTTGATTAATTATTCGCCCACTAGCTTAATTAGTTGGCATCCACTTGCACCTTAAAGTAAATACATGCCATATATATACTAGGAATGATTAATTTCTGATTCTAGGTTGATCCAGAATTAGTATATAGGACTTTACAACAGATTCTTCTTTTTCTGCTTTTTCCTCCTTTTCTATGGATAAAATAAATGATAGTCAACTAGGAAACTGGGAGCTTTTGTTTCCAACCCATCCTCCATTAGTTTTTCTTAATTTTCTAGGATTATCATGTTATTTACATATTCTTGACAACTCACTCATGCTTTTTCCAACTCGTGAGGTCCTTGATAGATTTAGCAAGTGCTTTATCCACCTATGGGGGTTTGCTATATTTTGGTAAGTCAGCCTTTTTGAGCTTTATGAGTTGTTTCCATACAATTCGACTTTCCTATTAGGGATGTACTATTTATGTACACTATTATTCATAATTATTCAATGGAAGGATACACACCAATATTCTTCTCTTCATTCATGTGATTCAGTCTCTTTTCTTCTCTCTAGTTTTCCTGTGTATGCTTGTGAGAATTCTTAGTAGCAAGATCTATTTCCTATGCTTCTTATTAGAATCATTGCACATATCATTGATATATTATTTCTACATGGTATCAGAGATACAAGGTTGATCAAGTTCTACAGAGTTGAGGAGCGCTTCTAGTCTCCTATCCCTCTCTGAAGAAGAGCTTGTCTAGCTTACACGATTTTCTCCTAGTTTGTTTTGTAGGTTGCAGAGAGTATCTCTTAGAGTATATCAACAACTTCAATATGGATTCAAAAGTTCCTCTACTATATCCTTTCAACTATGCTGATTGGAAGCCAAAGATGAGTTCATACTTGAAGAGGCAATGTCTCTTTGATGTCTCCATTGGTGCATTGAGTGAACCTGAATCTTATGAAGAGAAGATTGATTGGATAAATAATTACGATAGAGATTATGGAATTATGTGTTTGGGAATGTCTCCAAATATATATCATCTCATATATTCTGCTGAATTTCCATTTGAGCTTTGGAAAATTTTGGACAAAGCTTTTGGTTTGCAGGAAATTGAAGATGAAGCATGGAGCGAACCTAGCATCTCCCATTGTTCTCTTTCTCAAGATTTATTGGCCTCTACATTCTCTGATGAATTTTATCATGATGAATAATTTTCTCATATAGTTCATGTTGCTGCTGCCCTCTTTCATTCGAATGCTTCCTTCTTCAATGAAGAAGCAAATATTGAAGAGCCATCTTTTTCTGTGTCTCTTGAAGGTGATTTTTCTTCTTGTGATACTAATGATGAAAAAGAAGTAACATATGGAGATGCTGCTGATATTGATTATGATCCTATAACCCATTCATTGTTATCTAAATCTCCTATCTTAGATTCTGAGATCTACGTGCCAGATTCTTCACACCTTGTGCATGCCTCTCTCATTGATGGTGCACAACCCAGTGACTTCCAGGATGTTTGCTTAGCCACATCAAGCCTTCTTTGTGTCATACCACTTACCTTACTTGATCTCATGTGATTTATAATATCCTCCTTTTTTCTTGGCATCAATACTCAGAGCCTTCTTGAATATTTTGAACATCTCCTTAATTCCTCCTTTCATACAGAGGATTCATTACCAGTGTATTCCCATGAGTCTATTGATATCCTTATATGTGATCCTTTGGATTTTTATTTAGAAGCGTATTTTCAGGTTGATACACATATAATACCACCATCCATACCATCTACCATACATCTGAATAATCCAAAGACTATACAAATCCCAAGCTCACTAGTTAATTCCTCATTGGTCTCTTATGCAGTGATATTTATCTTACATGATTTGAAGTCTTTACTAACTTTCAATGGCTGGTTATCCATGAACTTAGTCATATATGGACTGATATTAAACATGTTTATATGTGTTCTAAACACTTATGGTTCATATCTTATGCCCATCCATCATTCATATTTTTACACCTATCAGTTCTCCCCAGTTGCTCATAATTTTCCCAGTCTAGCCCTATATCCTCATGGAGCCATTGAAGCCTTTGTCCTTGCTGTTCCATATGTTAATATTTCTGATATATCATAGTTTTATCAGCCTCATATCATATCTCTACAGGTGCTACATCAGATTGGAATATTGACATGTGATTCACATCACAATTTTGTAGCTATTAAGGGAATTGGGTGTGAAATAAATTGCCTTAACTTTTGTACTCTTTGGGAAGGAGTATGCAGAGATATTTTTTCCATTTCAGATTATGTTTGCAGATCAGAGTTTGACAGTAGAAAGAAGCATTCAGATAATGCTCCTACTTCCTCAGTTGATGAGATACAAGGAGTCTCTCCTCTTCCTTCTTGCAGGTTATACACTCCAGCGCATGATCATGGAGTTCATGATTTCTTCAGCAAGTCCTTCATCCAGAAGTAATTCAGTTGGCTTATTAAAGTGAATATGAATATATGTTGAAGACATATTTCAAGATTTGTGCCTTGTCCTATCTTGAGGGAGGATTTTCCCCATGTGGTTTTGCCTCTTTCCTCACATTTCTGGACATAATAATTGTTAAAGGGTGACCATAGCCTTGTTGCTGGGCCCTATATGCATTTATATGCATCCATATTTTTTGTCATACCATCATAAAGTCAGAATTATAGGGGGGTGTTGGAATATATTAAACCCACTCACAACTTAGGATAAAATAATTAATCATTATTTGATTAATTATTCACCCACTAGCTTAATTAGTTGGCATCCACTTGCACCTTAAAGTCAATACATGCCATCTATATACTAGGAATGATTTATTTCTGATTCTGGGTTGATCCATAATTAGTATACAGGACTTTACAGCAGATTCTTCTTTTTCTTCTTTTTCTGCTTTTTCCTACTTTTCTATGGATAAGATAAAAACTAGTCAACTAGGAAACTGGGAGCTTTTGTTTCCAACCCATCCTCCCTTAGTTTTTCTCCATTTTCTAGGATTAGAATTTTATTTCCATCTCCTTGACAAATCACTCATGCTTTTTCCAACTCGTGAGGTCCTTGATAGATTTAGCAAGTGCTTTATCCACCTATGGGGGTTTGTTATATTTTGGTAAGTCAGCCTTTTTGAGCTTTATGAGTTGTTTGCATACAATTCGACTTTACTATGAGGGATTTACTATTTATGTACACTATTATTCATAATTATTCAATGGAAGGATACACACCAATATTCATCTCTTCATTCATGTGATTCAGTCTCTTTTCTTCTCTCTAGTTTTCCTGTGTATGCTTGTGAGAATTCTTAGTAGCAAGATCTATTTCCTGTGCTTCTTCTTAGCATAATTGTACATATCATTGATCTATTATTTCTACAATATATATATACTGGGTTGGAGGGTGCCATGGAGCCCTATGATAGGGCAGAAGGAGTGGAAGGAATTTTAGGCGAAGGCAGGGAGGAATCGGGAAGAAGTAGGAGCAACCTTTTTTTCTTTTTAAATTTTTAAAAAACCTGATGGGGGTGGAGGAGATACAATTCAAGAAAGAGAAGGGAGTGAAAAGAGACAAGACAAAATGTAGTTGGATGAGGTGGATTATTTGGTTGATGAGGAGGCGGTGATCTTTTGTACTCATGACGAAGTGCATTATACATGGGAGCAATCAGAATTTATGGTGGAAGTGGATAAAAGTACGATGGTACAGGAGAGATCAGGAATTATAGTGGAGAGTAGTGCATCAATGCAAGAAAATACAAATCCCACAACAGAGACTCATTCCAAAAATGATGACACAGGGGAAATGAGTAGCCGTGATCATGCCTTCGTAAGAAGGACGAAACCAAGGAAATACAAAGGTGTTCGTTGACAAAAAATAGATGCAGAAATAATAGTGGGTAGTGACATTCATCTTAAACAAATTCCATAGTACCTAAGTCGTGCCCTAATTTTTCATTTCTACGGAAAAAAATCCAGGTAAGGAAGCCATGTAAGGATGGGTAAAAAGGAATTGGGAAAATGAGCTGGGATATTCACCTAATCTTCATGTGCTTCTGCAAGGATGGTTGCTCCTAAAACTAAAGCAGGAAGCGGATGGAAGAAAACTGTTGGACAGAAAATGGAACTTGGGGCCATCCAGACTCATTTTACAGAAGTGGAGGATTGATTTTGATGCAAGAAAGGAACCAAAAAATAGGTAGCATATATGGGTGATACTACCTAGTCTTCCAATGGTATTCTAGGAATCAGAAATCATGGAAGCAATAGGGAATCAATTAGGAAAGTTTGTGGCCTTAGAATACAATTGGGAAACGAAGGTGGACCGTAGGTGCGCAAAAATTATGGTAGATATAGACCTGAGAGATGGATTATATGAGAAATTGATAATTAGAATCCATGAAAGTGAGTGGTGTTAGTTATTATATTACTGGAAGGTCTCGTTCCAGTGCTTCGAATTCTGAGAAGTAGGACATATGCAGAGGGATTGTCTAAAAATGGGAAAAGAAGTCCTATTCAAAATGATTTGGGTTTAGAAGGAAGCAGAAAAATTGGAATCTAGGCCAAAGGTTGTGAACAATGTAGAGGATGGTGAAAGGCATTGCAATACAGAGAAGAAACAAAGTGTGGAAAATAATCACAGAATTATGGACGAGTAGAAAGGTGGTGAACATGAAGGTGGCGAAGAAAGGATGAAAAAAGAAATGAAAGGGAGAGATGAACCAAAAGGTAGTCTACAGGAAGTAGAAAAAATTTAGTAAAGGTGGTGAGCACGACAAAGTCAAGGACATTATAGTAGGAGAATCTCAGAAATATCCTAAGAGGAAATATAGTGGAACAATCCCAATAAGAATCCACATAGGTAGCAAAGGGAAGGGCCGGCTCAGTAGTGGAGGCCCAAGAGGAACGAAGCAGAGGATGCCAGGAAAAGAACCAAAAGGTAACTCTATTGAGAAATCAAGCCCAAACTCTGTTTGTTCTGTTTTATTTACGGATTTAGGAAAATGCGTAGTCAATTGTAAAATGGACATTTTTGGAAAAAAAATGGAAAGGCATTATAACCTTCACCCTAGAACATGCAATTTTCCAAAAAAAGAATGTGTGTCTACGGGAGGGCTAGCCCACACCCTAACCCTAAAACCTCAACTAGGTAGAAAAACCTTCATTTCTAAAGCTCAAAAGTAGGTGAAAGTAGAAGTAAAATGAGGGAGACAGTCCACTATCATAGGGGCATTAAGAAGAAAATCCCCAATAGGGGCTGTAAAATGAAAATCATTTCTCTCAATATCAGAGGGTTAGGGGCTACCTCTAAAAAAAGTGCCTTAAAATGGATTTTAGCCACCATAGTGCCATCAGTGATTCTATTGCAAGAAACCATGATTGAAGGCCAAAAGGTTGAGGATATAATCAAGGAGCACCCTGGGAACTGGGATATGGTGAGATGTGATGCTGAAAGTCACTCTGGAGGAACTATAATGGCCTGGAATCGAGCAGTGAGACTGAAAACTAAAAATATTTTTGGTTTGATTCTGGCAACAGAACTGGAAGACAGTGAGACTGGGGAGAAGTTTTTCATCCTAAATATGTATGCACCTTTCTATGAAATAAAGGTGATTTGGGAGATACTAGAAGCCTCATGAGCTATGGATCTCCTGAATTTGATCATAGGTGGGGATCTCAATCTAACCCTCAAAACAATGGAAATTTGGGGAAACAACGCTAGAGGAGACAACCTAGCCCCCTTTTTTAACCATCTTTTTTATCAGAAAGGAATAATAGATTTGGCTCAACTAAGGATAGTCCCTAGCTAGAGAAATAAAAGGGGAGGTGAAAACACCATTTCAAAAAGGGTGGACAGGTACCTGGTCTCAGAAAACCTAATTGGGGAAGACCTCATTCTAAAATATAAGGTGGAAACAGGATGGAACTCAGACCATCTCCCAATAGTGTTAACAATGAAGTTCCCTGAGGTGAAACCCCCATCCCCTTTCAAATTTAAACTATAGTGGTTAGAAGAAGAATAGTATCAAAACCTAATCAAATAAGCTTGGAATTCATTACATGAGGTTCAAAATCACTCTTTTATGCAGCGGTTTGCTGATAGCTTTGAAAAGGTTAAAAAACTCTCAAAATCATGGGATGAAAAGTATAGGAAGTCTCAACAAGAGATGATGAGACAGATAGAAGAAAAATCAAAGAGATCTATGAGAATAATGATGAAGGAGTGTTCTCTATAGATCAATTAGAGGTATTAATAAATATGGAAGAAAAAAAAATACCTTCTACTTTCTCAAGATGAGAGGAAGTGGAGGCTCAAAAGCAGAGCATTATGGCTAAAGGAAGGGGATCATAATATAAATTTATTCCATAGGTATGCATCTCATAGGAAGAGCATTAACACAATCTATGAAATCATATCTCGACAAGGGAACATGGTCAGCTTCTTTTTAGAAAAAATCCAAGCCACAGTTCATCATTTTCAAGTGTTATTCAAGGAGTCGCAGGGTTTCCCTATCGCAGAAATCTTAGAGGACCTAGATTTATTTCCAAGAGAAATCACAGAGGAAATGAATGAGGAACTAACCAAGGACATATTGGAGGAAGAAATAAAGTAGGTTTTACATTCATTCCAAAAGGACAAGAGCCCATGACCGAATGCTTTCACCCTAGAATTCTTCCTAGGATTTTATGACCTAATCAAGGAAGACATCCTGCCAGTAGTAAAGGAGTTTGAAAAATATGGTAAGGTCTTGGGAAGCATCATCTCCACTTTTATCTCCCTAATTCCGAAGAAGTAGAAGACATAAACTTGTGATGATTTCAGACCTATTTCATGCTGTAACATGATTTACAAAGTCATAGCAAAGGTGATTGTGAAAATGATAAAAAACTATCTTAAGTAGAGTAATATCAGAAGAGAAACTTTTTTTTTACACAACAAAAAAATCATGGATGTATTATCCCTATACCAAGAAGCAATCCACTCCATAAAAAAGGATTAAAAAAGTGATTTTTCCCTAAAACTAGATCTATCCAAAGCTTATGACAAAGTAAGTTGGATTTTTATCAGGATTATCCTTATATAGTTGGGAATGGATGTGGAATTTGTAGAATGGATAATGGGATGTATCCAATCAACATCCTTTGCAGTACTGATAAATGGAGCTCCATCCACTCCAACAAATCCTGGAATTAGCATCCCATTTAGCATCCCTTTTTAGTGTAATGTTTTTTTTACATTGAGTGGTAAAACTAGGTGCTAAATGGAACGCGTCATGGACAAAACTTAAAGCGTCTCAAAAAACATTTTTTTTTCTTCCTAGATAGCATTCTTTATGACATCCAAAATAGCATGTATTTTTTTCTTCTAGAATAGCGTCCAAATTTTCTTCCTAAAAAATGTCCAGGTTTGCTTCCTAAATAACGTCATATTTTGATTCCTAATGAGTGTCCTATTTTTCTTCTTAAATGACATCCCCGTTAGCATCATATTTGCATCCTTAATAACACCATGTTAGCATCCAAATTAGCATCCAATATTGCATCCATTTTTTCTACCACTTTAGCATCCCATTTTGCACCATGTTTTACTTCCAAATATGTGCCAATTTTTGCTTCCAAATTTGCACCAATTTTTGCTTCCTTTTTTGCATCATGTTTTGCTACCAAAATGACGCCAAATATTTCTTTTTTTTTTGCACCATATTTTGCTTCCTATGTAACACCATGTTTTTCATCCAAAGTAACGTCTTACTTTTCTATTGTATCAACGCCATGTTTTGCTTCATCATTAGCGCCAAATGTTGCATCCTTTTTAATGCCTAGTTTCACGTCTTATTTTGATACCATATCAAGGCCATGTTTGGCTTCATCATTGGTTCCATGTGTTGTATCCTTTTTAATGCCTACGTTTGCATCTCTCATTTTTTGGTCACTAATTTAGTCGTTTTTAGTAGTTGTATATATGAATTTTGGTCATCTTGTTTACTCACTTATCTCCCATTGTTTGGCCACTTATCTCTTATTTTTTGCTTACTAATTTAGTTATACTAATTTAGTTATTTGTAACTGATATTATAATATCATTAGGGCATGGAGGAATGGAACCACCAACCTCCTGCTTGTAAGGCGGGCTCTCTTCCATTGAGCTAGCACCCTTTAAGAATTTGGAAACCTAACTTACAGAGTCCTTTATAATGGTAAAAAGGATCAATAGACAACTTTGAGTATCTAATGGTCAAAAAATGATGATAGATTGTATAAGTTCACAATATATGATCAAGCAAGTTGTGAAATCTATAAACCTTTTCTAGTATTTTTCAATTGGATCTTGCAACTTCCAGTGCTTCTATGACCCATTGATCCCCCAATAAAATTTATTGTTTAATGAAAAAATTTAAAAACCCTAAACACCTAATGGCTAGCATAAACCCCATTCCTGCTCAAGGTCTGGTCTATCCCTACATCAAGATATGCTCTTGAACTCTGATATATCAATATCAAGGTATGATTTTAACATTTTTATTTGATATATCCTTATGTTCAAGGTTTGTTGTCAAGGGCTAGTCTATCTTTATGCACTATGTTGTTGCTCACTTCACCTACATTGTTTTTTAGTCTTGCCATAGCATACAAGAAAATCACTTTATTCCCTATTGATAGGGACATGTGGATGTAGCTCACAAAAACACTATTATGACCTGCTTCAAATTCATGCTGAAATAGTTTTTAAAATTATCAATATCACAACTTATCAAATTATCATTTATTGTACATGAACTCTCCGTTTTGGAGATAACTTAAATTTCTGCTCTTATGTTTCCTAAATAGTTTTTTTTCTTCATTCTATTTTTTGTATTTATTTAAAAAAAAAAATTATATTTGTTTGTACTTGTCATTTCCCTGCCATATTCGGATCCTCGGTTTTAAAAAATCTAGCTAGTTCATATCCGGATCCGGATCCAAATCCGTATATTGGTCACTTAGGTATGTTCTCTAGTTAACACTACAACAGTAAGCTTGAAATGTTTACTTTAGATATATGTAGTCCAACTATACAAACCTGTCAATAAAAGGGAAATATATCAATCTTAGTATGTAATACATGGCCAACTAGGATCATCTTACTGCCCATGAAAAGTTCTTAATAATAAACTTCTAAATTCATAACTAACCTGATCTCCAACTGAATCACTACTATAACATTAGAGGAGGAATCATAAACAACCAATATCACTACATGGGAAATACCTTGAAACTTTGCACCTAGTTCCATGATCTTATTCTCTGGATAAACACCTCAACTCTGAGCTTGAAACAATTTATTTTGGATATATATCTAATCTGTAAAAATCTATTGATACAAGGTCCCTCATGTTGAAATCAAGAATGTGTATATTTGATGTATGTACCATGACATCAAGGATGTCTATATTTGATGTATGGATCATTTCCATTATCTTAGTACACACTCCAACAAGTTCATATTACGAATAAATTGAATTCACTACCGAATTGGGACATAAACTGATGCAGTGTTGTTACATTGAAGGAACCTTCATCACTAACCAATATGTCACTATAGGACCTAGGCATGATTGCTCAAAATAGGGTTCTTAAGTGCACATTCTTAGCCACATTATGCACCATAATAAAAGAACCTCTTAACATTGGTGGTAGCAAATTTCAACTATTGTTGATGGGAACATAGAATTATTTTTTTAATCCAAAGCCTATGCCTTTAGTGTGATAGGAGATTATATAACGATCCATTTCTTAATAAGCTTCATAATACATATTGGCAGGTATAGAATTCCATATCAAAGTCTAGATACAATAAAATTATCTCAGCTAATCAATCCATGAACCTCTATAGAAACCAATTGTAATGCAATTACGACAGGGTGCATATGGATACTATGTTTGGGTAAATTCAAGTAAGAAATAAAAGATTAGGCCTTGCCAATGCAATAGGAAGATAGGTAATTAAGTGGTTTCTTGTTCTTGGTAATTTCTTCATGCATGGTCATCGATTTTCACCTTTGCTACAAATTAGATCTATCATCTAGAGGGATCCTTATTTGGCCTCTAAATTAGTGCAACTCATCATGCAGAATAGGTGGCACAGTTTCACCTAGATCCTAACATTGTAGAGTGGTTCAGAAAAAACACATTATAGATATTAGAATGTGAGTGTAATCCATTAGCCTTTCTATATTTTGTTGATCTCAGTCAATCCAAGACAATCAATTCCAGGGAGGATAGGTAAATCCGATGGCCAACAAGAGATCATTGGGTAGTAGAGAATGGAAGGGGATACCGTACATCTTGATAAAGACACCGGTTTCATCTTTTGATATAGTATCCACATCTATATGTAAGAGGTTAATTTCAACTTCTAACTAAAAAGACCTTGACAAAGAAGTTAATGCAGGGAAAAATACTCAATGTATAAGATTCTCACAAGTCACTCTGAATGCAGAAATGATGATCCACATGTAAGATATTCATTCTTCACTCTAATCCTTGAAAATTTTCATCATTAATTTTCCAAAAGTTAAAAAAACAAAGTAAGAAAAAATAAAATGAGTTGCTTGTTTACCATACTAGAAAATAACAGATATCGAGCTTACCTCATCAACAATGCTATATTTTGCACAGTCAATAACATGACACGATGCTCTGCCAATACTTTACTTTGTCCTTGAATGAGTCTCTAGCATTCCTTCTAAAGTGTCCCTAGAAATTGCTTCTTATGTATGCCCAGTAAGTGTCCCTCCAACTGATTTTCACTCTGAGCTTATTTTACCTTCTTCACTTGATTCCAGATCCATTGTATTTGGCAGAACCCACTGTTGCACATTAACTCTAGGAATTCTTGATTCTGTATGGGAAATGGCATCCTTTGTATCCTCGGTTTCCTCACCATCTAAGTGAAGTTGGAATGGTGAACTATGATCTAAATTACTCCCTTGGATTGGTGAAGGACTGGAAATAAATAGAATAGAATTATTAACTTCTTCAATTGAAACAGAATGTGGCAGAGCTTTAGAACGTGCTTGTTCTCACTTATGTTGTGTGATGCATCATAGATGTAGATGGTGTAGCAATGTCCAAATCATTTGACATAGTTCTGAATTTTACTTCTTTTGCAGCATCATACGTGTAACATAAGCCAAAATGATAAGAACAACAAAGGAAGGAAAATATGAACATTAATAAGTGGGAATCTAAATATAACAACAAAAGGCAAAAAACTATAATTTGAAACGCAACTGAATTAATATAAGACTTACACTTGTCTAAGCTTGTTTGATTTTCTAAATGCAATTATGTAGATAGTGACACACCATCCAATTTCATTGTTGCAGTACTGTTTATATTCACCTTAAATTTTGATGAACCTGTCACCTTTACTGATGAAGGTTCAGTGCCATATTTTATAAGGGAAACTTGCTCATGCTTGTGAACATAAAACTGTTTAGCTGATTTCCCTTGGTTAAAATTCTCTAAGACAGACTTCCCATGACCTTTCTTAAGGCCTCTGCTATTTTTCTTTATCGGGGTCGCACAAAATTTCTTCACCCTATTTCCCTTTGACTTGTATTCATATTGCTTAACCTCACCCTTTGTTGCAACATAAGCCTTGATAGGAGGTGTGTTGATTGAAATGACTTCTCAAATATAGTTTATCAAATATTTATTTAGTAATCAATTACATTAAATGTGTTTCAACTTTCAACATTACTAAAAACACTAGCACCAAGATACCCAATATAATTTATAAGAATTATTCTAAGATTTAGTTGTTAGAAAGAGTCATTTTGATGTCTTACCAATTGCGGGGATTCTTTCAACCCCTAGATTGACCAATGGAAAAAAAAGAGATGGTAATCAATGTAACGTTGTTTCACCTCGTAATATGAAACATGTCACAAAACCAACTCCTGAGGTCTTGCCTCAGAGCAATTGGAAATAGAAAATCTGTCAAGCATCAACTGCTATTTCTGATAAAGGTTCCTGTATTATGTTGTTAACCAATCTCAGGGATTCTTCTCTAGGGAGAAAAAAAGGGAGAGAGTTGATCCCAAAAAGAACATCGAGGAAAAGAGGAAGCCAATTGGATAATGTTTCTGTTAAAAATAGAAAAAGGAAAAATGAACATGTTGTAAATGCAAAAAACTTAGGAGGCTTTGGAGACCTTCATTGGAGTGGAGGGAAATCATAAAAAGCATTTGACATCTAGCTCCTCTTTACAGCCCTATTATGGAATTAATACTACAACTTCAGGGGCTTATAATGAAGTGGTTAATCCATGTATCGTTGCTTTGAATATGAAATGAGATATTCAAAGAGATATATTGGAATCCTCTCTGAAAATAAAGAAATAGAGCATAAATAATACGTCATATGAAACAAATAATCAAGAGGGATATGGATTACTCAAAGGTGTACCTTTAGGATAAAAAATATTCACAATTACCAATAAACTTTGGCGCTTCAGAGGTCTTGATTGGAGTGGAGAGAAAGCATAAAAAGAGTTTGATATATAACTCCTCTTTACATTCCTATCATAGAATTAACACTACAATTTCAGGGGCTCATAATGAAGTGGTTAATCCATGTATTGTTGCTTTGAATATGAAATTAGATACTCAAATATATATATTAGAATGCTATCTGAAAGGAACGAAAGAAAGAAAGATAGGATAATAATATGTCATATGAAACAAATAATCAAGAGGGATATGGATTAGTCAAAGTTGTACCTTCAGGAGAAAAAATATTCACAATTACCATCCCCCACCTGGATTACATTGGCCAAAGTTCAACTAAAGGTAATGATGGTTTCATCCAAGGAAAAGAAACTTTCAGTGCATTGAAACTCATTGCATATAATTATGTGCTGCAAGCACTAAATATTCAGGGTGATCATAATTGGAAACATGAAGTTCTCCTTACAAATCTCTGCGAATCACTAAATATTAGCAATGAGGAAAATTCTATTGAGCTGAGACACATAACACGAGGTCATTTTGATTGAACAGTCATTTTTTTTTTATTAAACAGGGATTGCAGAGGACACAAATTTTTGAAATCTCGGCTAGTTTTAATGTTGTGGATGCAGTTGACTGACTATAGAGGTTATCTCTACCTATGCAATTTTGTAGTATGTATGTATAGATGGAGGGATTTTGTCTTTTACCACTTTCCTCAATGGAGATATGTAAATTCATCGAGTGCTATTATAAATATGCAGTGCAGCACTCGTGTTTTAATATATTTAAGATGGAAGCAAGCTGAGTGCATTCAGAGTCAGATAACATATTGTGTTTTGAATATGTAAACATATAAAGGGAGGATTTTATGTCTTGATCATTGACACTTCTTGATATTTGGACTTGCTTCTCAGTGAGCAAACACAATTCCCGAAGTGATTTTGAAAGTTCCTCCAATATAATTTGCAAAGTTAGAGTAAACAATATATATTCAGTGGCAACTCTCTACATTTTGTTTCTCCTATATGCAAACCAGGCTTGAATGGAAACTTTAATGTCGCATTGGGGTATATGTTATTCAAATATGTCTTTGTTTTCAATTTTGATCATTGTAGAGTATTAACTGTCTACAAGTCATTGCTTTCAAATTTGATCGTTGTACCCTAAGCTCTTCATATTGCAAATAAATGTATATAACACTTATGTCTAAATTCTTTCACCTCATCCTGTTAAGTGTCCACCCAGCCTATTTCATGCACATATTCAAACACTTCAAATACACATTGTAGCACATATTTGTTCATTGCACCATATCCCCTCTCCCAAAATAATGGCTCTATCCCCTACCAATGGAATGCCTCTATCTAGCCCCTTCCTGATATGAATGGCTCTCTTTGAAACCTCCCGTCCCTGAGACCCTAAGGCTATACCTCCTCCCTAGTAGTGGAGTCCTTAGTTCCAAATCCAAAGTCAAATTTAGATCGATACCTATCAGTAGAAATAGACAAAGAGAAAGGTGGTAGCTCCTATAGCCCTAGGGAAGGATGATTCAGAGGCAGCAGAGGCACCTGGATCAGATGCTGATGATCAAAATTGAACTGGCCTTGTTGCTGAGCTTCTTAATTAAGCTCATCAGTGCAATGTGAGAAAAGAAACCAGTAATTCTGAAGGGTTAGTCCTGGTTTTTCTACGCGGTCAAAAACTAGTGGCAAGAAATCTTGAGATTATGCTGGTAGCTCTAGATCTGTATAACCTTCACTGGATCCTGGTGCTACCCTTGCATATAGGGATCAGGAATTGGAATGAATTCTCTCTTTGCTCCCTTTTCCTCTTATTTCATGTCAACCACTCATCAAATGAAACCATGGTTCCTCCACCCTAGCTTCTCCTGTTTCCACCTCTGCTATTGTTAGCAATACCTAACAGCAGCTTCGCTAAAGAAATATAACAACTATTTTCTAACAACGCTCAGATAAATATCGAATGGTTTAAACCATTTCTATTTCATTTTAAACTAATGGTGAAACAATAGAAATATCACATTTAATTTAATTCCACATTTTCATCTAATCACAACTCATGTTGATCAGGTTGTAGGCATAATCTTGGGTCACGAAAAGTGAATTTTATATTTACAAAAAATAGCGTTTCAGGATTATTTATGATATGAAATGTAAATGTACCTACCCACAGAGCGTAGCCAACAAACCCTTTACTATGCTCTATTTTTTATCATCCAGCATAGAAATTTTAGTTTGTTTTATGAGCACCGGTTTAGTCCAATTTGAGTTACTGAATTCAATAGTCTTTCTTCCTTTACTTGGGTTAATGAAGGACCACACTTACCTGGCTTCCTTTTTAGTCTTACCGTTACACCTGTGGAAACACATATTATGTTTTAAAACTCAGAATCAATTGAGGATCAACTTGGACTCGGACTCAGAATCCATAATGAATTGATAATGACTCATCCGATTTGAATTTACAGTCTTAATGGATGAGTTTACTAAAACAAACAAAATATTTATATTTAAAAAAAAAAAGTTTAAATATTCTGGGAGTGTAGTCAGTGACTCAGCAGTAGCACTAGTAGTGAGCAAACTCCGCACTAAAAAATAAAATTTAAACTTATCTCAAGCTGTAGACAAGAGGCTCGACTTTCACTCTTCACACTTATAGTCACATGAATTAGCCCTCATCTCCAATCACTCTAGGAATTCAATTTATTTTAATTTAATATTGTTGTATATAATTTTAATATATCCTAAAAGATGCTATAAACTCAATGTTTAAAGGAACACAACCTTATACTTAAACCTTGTGTCTTTTATATCCTGAAAGACACTATATGTGTGACACATTACTCTGGAAAGAGGAAATGCAATTTGTAAAAACTATGTTTCTCTTTCACCAAATTGGATTGGAAGCTTAGATTCTTTAAAAAAAATCATGACATCAAAAATGACAGGTCAATGCGGTAAGATTAATGGACTATGTGGAATAATTACTGGTGACTTCGACTTTAAGATGCATCATCTTTAAAGACTGCTATGTTTTCCTCTGGACAGAAATACCCAAACAATAGTTCACTTAACATTGAATTTCCCAAACAACATGATGGTGTTTTTTTCTACTCTGTTAATATATAACTCCATTTATCAACTCAAGCGAGTCAACCCATAACTTGGGAGAGTAGGACACCGACTCAGCTACCCGAACTGATTTATAGGCCGACTCTACTCACCTCAGGGTCAACTCTATCAACTTGGCCGAGTCCGAGCCATCCAATTTTTAAAACGTATTTGTAAACCTTTGTATTTTACCTTGGCAGTAGCACACGAAGATGATTCCTATTTTTATGTCATTTACTGTTGTACAAATTATCCCTCCTCTTCATGAGAGATTTTTATTTTGATCATTGTAATGCCCTTTATTGTTTCTAAGTAATTGTTTTCGATTTTGATCACTGCTTCAATGTTTCCTGTTCCCAACTCATTTATTGTTTTAACAGTTATCCCTTGTATTCATGATAGAACTGAATGCATTTACGAGGCAATGTGTCAAAGATTTATGGATTTATAGTTGTTCATTTCAATTGGCATTGTCTATTTAAGTTTATGGTTTATATGATTCGATTTGAATATTTGATTTCTTTCTACTATAGTTAAACACGAGTCTTCAGTGAGCTTGCTTATTAACTATGGGTTTGTGCAGAAAATTCCAAGAAACTCCTGAAAACTTGATTACTACTCTTGAAAACTTGATTACTAATCATGACTGGATATCCTCACGGATGAGGTCATGGTTCAGCAGTGGAATCAGGTTAAATTCCAAATTCCAAATGCAAGTCCTGGGTGGTTTTGACAGAAGATTATGAACTTATCCAAATGAAAAATACTTGTAATTACTAATTCATATTTTTAAGGGCCATCATGTTGATAAAAATAGGCTTCTTGTGGGCCTGACGAATTCAGACCAATTGTAATCCTCTTGGAGCTAAACAGAAGCAATTTCCACCTAAAAATACACAAACTTGCATCCATACCTTGGGTTTAAATAGAAAAAAACACGAACTTGCATCCATTGTTGGGGTTTAAACAAACAAAAAAACACAAACTCACATCCATCGCTTGGGTTTAAACACTAATATTTGATATAGGGTTTGATTTCTCATGCAGGGATTAAGAGAATCCCTATGCAACAACCAGTTTTTGCAATTCTAGGATCAAGAAGAAATTTTGCAATTCTAGGATTAAGAATAAAATATCGGCATATATTGGCCAATCGAAAAGGACAATCGACACAATGAAAATGAAACGATATGAAAATCTATAAACATTCACACAAACCCTTGGACGACAATAGAGTATTGAAATATGGCAACAAGAAGTATATAATTTGATGTGGCAAATGAAAATAACAGCAACAACATACATCACATACATCAAATAAGGAAAACAAATGGGGATGAAAAATAGTATGACATACCTTACTGGGCCATGCCATAAATCCCTTGACCTTGGCAAGCACAAGATCTCTGAGGCTTCATTGTTTGCAGGAAGTTGTTTTGTCTCCTCATCTTTTAGCCAGTGCCATGTACTAAAACCATGATGGCAATGACAAACGTAACCTATAAAACCATGATGGAAACTGAAAAAATAATCCTTGAAAATGTAACCCTTATTATTATTCCGGTGTAGTATACCATAAACAATAATTATACCCTAGTCCTCCTCTTCCACAATTTCCATACCACCATTAATTTTCCCTGGCCCTGAGGCCAGAATAGTATCAATGCCTCATAACAATTGGGCACCTCTTAAATTATTGATTAATATTTTATAGTGGCAATATTTTACCACTCAATTTCGACTCAACCCTTTTATATCTCAAGATTTAACATATCCACCCTCGCATTAGGGAGTTTAATCCCGACAGGCCGACCACATACATTTTCATTTCTTCCTGTTAAAGTTGTATTTTTTTTCTTTTTTCAATACTAGCAATGTCCCGAGAAGGTGCAATGGTTTGTATGAAAGGAAAAAAAAAGTAGAGTAAATGTGATGCGCTGAAAAACAAAAGAAAAAGTGAAAAATGAAATGAGATTGAAAATTTATTAGAAATGTATACATATAAAAAATAATATAAATTAATGTTAACTATAACAGAATAGCTCGATGTATATTGTACAAGTTAATCTTAAATTACTTTAAAATATCAATGTCAAGTTATATCACAAGTTAGATTGATGGAAATCATTAGGAAGCAATTAATTTAAAGGATATAAAAAGCTGTGTACATGTATGTAATCAATATTAATCTTGACAATTAACATACTAACCAAATTTGAACCAAATAGATATTTGTATTAGTTTTTATGTTTGAAACCAATGTAATATTAATGTCTTGATTAGGATACAAGTTGTGTTAGGAATATAGAGGCACAAATGGGGGATACCATCAAAAGGCATTGGCCTAGTAAAATAATACAACATTGAAGTCTAGAACAAATTTTTAAGATAAGTGGAGAATGAAAACATTAGTTATAATAAATTTTATGTACAAAACTTCAAATATTAAATGTACATAATATCCATTAAATTTGGAAAATACTATAAAATCCATGCATGATTTCTTAATAAAAGTAGAAGAAAATGTGATGAGACACTATAGGGAAAATAACTATAATCTATAATGATGAACATCTCAATTTCTAATTGCATTTTTTCATTAATGAAAACTTTGACACTCCCGTAGTGTCATGTACATATAGTATTGGGTTTTGAACTTGGGTGGGGAAAGCGATAGCCTACTACCCCAACTTCCCAGGCTACAAAAGGAACCCCTAGTGTAATTGCATTTTATATGTACAAGCATCTTTCTAAATAGACTAAAATCCTTCTTAACAAAAAAATATAGATATTAGAAGGTTGAAATGTTTTTTTTAAAATTTAAAGCCATACATTTATCCTCTTCATAATGGAATTTTATTTATGGAAAGTAAACAACAATGTTAAAGTGACATGAACAAAACACAATGCAACACACCATTTTCTAATGAGCATTTTCTAAAGAGCGGTCAATGAAAGAAATGAGCTCAATATAACATGATCTCCCCAATAGTTAATATATCTTGCATGCACTATCAAGACACTATAGGGAAAATAGCTATAATCTATAATGATGAACATCTCAATTTCTAATTGCATTTTTTTCATTAATGAAAATTTTGACACTCCCATAGGTGTCATGTACATATAGTCATGGGTTTTGAACTTGGGTGGGGAAAGGGATAGCCTACTACCCCAACTACCCAGGCTACAAGAGGAACCCCTGTAATTGCATTTTATATGTACACGCATCTTTCTAAATAGACTAAAATCCTTCTTAACAACAAAATATAGATATTTCAAGGTTGAAATGTTTTTTTAAAAGTTAATGCCATACATTTATCCTCTTCATAATGGAATTTTATTTATGGAAAGTAAACAACAATGTTAAAGTGACATGAGC
The DNA here is from genome assembly GCA_001517045.1 of Pseudotsuga menziesii. NCBI lineage: Eukaryota > Viridiplantae > Streptophyta > Pinopsida > Pinales > Pinaceae > Pseudotsuga > Pseudotsuga menziesii. Next base: position 87,982 of record LPNX011178494.1, on the reverse strand, counting down.
AAGACACAAAGCAACACATCATTTTCTAATGAGCATTTTCTAAAGAGTGGTCAATGAAAGAAATGAGCTCAATATAACATGATCTTCCCAATAGTTAATATGTCTTGCATGCGTTATCGCTTATGACCATTTAGGGTCAAACACTCATAATAAGGAAGATATTGCATAAGCCATGTGTCTCCAATTCCATATATAGTAATAACTAGGTCAAACCAAAATTTTCCGTGTTAATTTAGAGTTATGGTTAGTAGCTCTTGGGTTTTGACTTGGGTTGATGACTTAAAAATAGTAATAAAATTGATAAGAAATGTACCATAGTGTCGTTATGTGAATCTTAAGTTTGAATTAAAGTATATATGTCACAAAAATAATATGTAAATCATATAAGAAAGAATTTATGAAAGTGTATATGTGGATTGCAATGAATGTTGTTATCACAAACTAATATGGTGATTATAATTCAATTGTGCATTCAAGTCAACAAATGGGCATGTTTAAATGGAAACATTCGACTTTGTTGTGTGCTTTCCGGATGACCCAAATGCACAATCAAGTTAAGAGAAGGGATGGGACACAAAATAATTGGTTGGAAAGGATGTTCTAGTGAAGTGTAACAAGAAACAATACAACCATGAGAGAATTGAGGAAAAAAATAAAATATTATCCTTTTTGAATCTCTTACCCACAAAAGCCTTTAACAATAGTTGCAAACACAATTGAAATGATTTAGCTTCAAGGGTTTTGGCCACCCCTATAAACATGGTATGATAAAAAAGCGGAGATGAGAAATGGGATGTTGCATTGAAATTGTTCCAAAATGATAAATTAGTTCAAAGAAATAGCATGTATATTTGTTATATCACTAAGTTAGGATATAAAATTCCACAAGATCACATAAATAAGACTAAATAGAAAGGAGTGGGAACACATTTGATTATATTCAACTAAATCTATGAACTATTGAACCATGAGTGCATTAGAATCTTGTGACATACAACAAATATCCATTTTAGTGAGCATGCCTTATATATTTTGTTGATTAAAAAACATGAATAACATATCGGTTATAATAATGTCTTCCAATATTTTCTTCCCAAATACAAATCGTCTTTGTTATAGGGAAACTATGAGGGGCCAAAGGCAATTTGCCATAAATTTGGATCTATTTTTATTCATAATGTTGCATAAAGCAATGGGGGAAAGAGTGATTAGTATAGCATTAAACCCATTTGAGGTAGTTCCTATCCCATCATGATTAATCTACGTATGTCAATACATAGTCTAAAATGTACTAATGGAGATCAAATTTCCATTGAAACCATCCAAACCCAAGGAAAAGCTATCATTGCATGTTGCACCTCCTTGATAATTGGATTATGTTTTGCAATGATCAAAGAGGGAATATGAGAGAGAAAAATATCAAAGAGGGAAATATTTCCATATGCAAAGGATTTTATGATGGCTTGGGGCCCACACATAGCCCATGAGTCTTAGAGGAAAATCTTATGGATTCAAACTCTATATTTTGATCTTGGACTGTGTCTAATGTCATGATAACTATCCTTGATGTTCCAAACTCAAAATGACACATTAATTCTCAAAATGATGAACATGAATCCCATCAAAACATTACCTCTAATGATGGAAGATATCAACACTCATAAAGGATTTCATTGAATGAAGGTTGAATTCAAAAAGTTCTTGATGAAAGGGAGATTAAAATGAAATATTGCATAGTAGAAAGTGGAAAACTAGCCATAAGGAGTTGAACCTTCTTGATAACATTAAAAAAAAACCTCCTCACTACAACGGTCTTATCCTAGACTAGAAGCATGGAACTAGTTAGTGCATCAAATACACAAATTTTTAAAGAGTTCCCAATGTAGGTAAACCACATACATCAAATGAATGGAACATATGTGGTATGATCTATGTCATTCAATATAGAAATTGTTTCCATCCAATGCATCATTCTCTGGAAGTCGTATTCCGGTTGCGGCTAACTTTTGTATCTTGTAGACTTCACCCAATGTGATCTTGGAGAAGTCTATCTATAATGTGTCAAACTCTTTGAAAAAATCATCAAACGCACCCGTCATCGTCCTTCTGTCAGTTGCGCACCCATAGATTTCTACTTTGATTGGCAGCACTAGCTCTGGTGTAACTAACGGGACGTTGGGATCCACGCCATATCTTTCAGCCTCGATAGTGGCTTTGACCTCATTAAGTTCCTCTATGAGATTATTGAGGTTCTATGCAACTTGAAAAACCATGTTTTCTTGCTGCATATTCAGAACCTCAGGGATTTTCTTGGTGACCTGGGATTTTGTGTCTACTAGTGCATGAATATCGTCCACTTTCAATGTGTCTGTGTTAGTCATTTTTCTATATTTTCTATTTTTGTGCTATGGATCGTACTATTTTTGTCGTTCTTACTAGAGGTTGTGGATGTCCTCGTTAGTAGGTGCCCATTATTCATCACCTCGATCGAAACCACCATTACTATTGTCAATCATCTTTTCCTTCTTGCGACGGATTGTCTTAACCATATCCTACATCATTTCCTTGGCCATTATCTTAGCCATTTCCCTAGTTAAGTGGTGGGTCTTCATGGTCTCTGCCTTCTCCTATTGGCTCTGCTATTGGGCTGCACCATTCAGCAGGTGACTCCTTGACAATTACATCCACATCATCATTAGTAATCATGAACCCTTCTCGGTGTGCTTGCTTGGACGAGTCATTCTTTGGCTCCAAACTCATGTTATGTACATCCTCTTGGAAATTGATGAAGGCCACGTATCTGTGCATCATTGTAACCCAAAATCTGTGGGATTTCCTGATAACATCATGCAGCACCTCGTCATGCAAAAAAAACTCAATGTTACTATCCATTTGGTGGATCTTTTTTTTCATTATCTTCCCACAGGTTTTGGTACATTGCGCCAAGGCAAGGTAGTGGGACATCCATTGATTCGTAATCTGGTGGGTTGGCTCACAAGGTGAATGATGTCAGGATGAGCAGCCACAAGTAGTGAAATTTGTATTTAGGATCCTCCGGTTCCTGCACTGTGTTTTCTACCAGTTCATTCAGTAAGAACTGTGACCAATTGAAAGTCACACCTTGTGTGCATTGCTCTGCAAGTTTTACCGCTCCAGCAGTCCATTCAGTTGGCCTCATCTTATGCAATATCTTGCAAGACAGGATCCTTACAGTGAATCACATGTTGGTGTCTTCAATAGGGGGAATCATAAATCCCCTACCTGATTGCTAAAGCTTATATTTCTGTTTAATCTTGGTGGTTTCCCTATTCTAGCGCAAATACGACGCGAGGCCATGTGCTTTCTTTGGAAGTCCTATGATCAATGAGATAAGCTTGACATCAACCAAGTATGGTTGATAGTGCCATAGGCACCCTTTATGGAAATAGACCAGGAGTTGTTTCACATGTGTATTGTCTTGGAAGATATGGCCGAAATGCAGCATGAACATCAAGTTCATCAATCCTGTTTGGTCAACACTAGTAGTCCACTTAATTAGTTTTAGAACCTCCAGCCCAATCGACCCGATTTGAATCGTGACCATGCAGTTATTTATTTCCAAACCCAATTGTTAGAGAGTGTCAATATCCTCGGATGCCAACTTGGTGAGCTTTGGCATTATATCCATTATAATGGGTACGTGATTAGGGATTCGAGGTGCGACTAAAAATGTGCACGCTTTGTTGGGAAGCATCACCAGATCCACCTTGGCTCTCCTCAGTCGGACATAGTGTGGGAATTTTTCTTCTTAATCCTTAGCATCTAGGTCTCTATAGGGTGGGGATCCCTCCTCCATCAGCTCTTCCTCCAGCAAGTCCTCCTCCATCTGCTCTTTCACAGGGTTTTTCACAAAGGACTTAACATTGCATTTCCTCGACAGTCATGACCTAGACAACTCTCCAGGCGCTCTCTCCCAAGCCTATCTTGGATCCATGGTAGTTTATGTAGTTGCAGTTGGTGGGTTATGAATAGGGTTCAATACAGGGCCCAAACTAGGGGGTGGAACAAGGGACAAAGAAGTTGCAAGAGCAGGATGATTTCTTGTTTGTGCCATTTGGTTGAGTTTGGGTTCATGTTCTACTTGTTGTATGTCGGGTGATAAGATATCCTCTTCAATTGGGAACCTCTAGGTGATAGTCACATCAGATATCTCACTTGCACCAGAGATCTCTATTACCATGGGTGTCGGCTCATTCTATGACAGGCTTCAGTTTTGGGAACTCTTCAGCTCTAGTTTTCTCATGCTCTCTCTGTGTGCGTAAAAGATTGTTTGATGGTGAAGACTTGTATTTATACTCACCTATGCATCCTATAGTATTCATGTGATGGGATTTCGAGGTCTAATCGATCACATAGGCTTCTCGGATGACACATTTCTTCATTAACTTGGCTACTTAAGTGTTGGGTTGTACTTGTCAACATAGTTATGGCAGTTATGATGCGGACGACTGATGGGACCAAAAATCACACCATCATTATCCTTGTATCTCATCAAATTAATGATGCTTATATATCATAACCACCTCCTCAATATTTGTTGGATAGTCACACTTTAATGTCAGCTAGTCTGTCATTCCCTCTTTTTCCTTCGCTTTGGCTAGTTACACTGCAGACGTGTGACAAATTTTTTTCTTGCATTCCTGCTTTTTTTTTGCATAGAGAAACTTTATCTAGGCATATAGTGATCATCATAGTAAGGTTTCAGGTGACTTCCATTCACCATTCCTATGACATAAGTTCCATCTAGTCTCTGCAGTTTTACTGTGCCCGCATTAGTGATGTGCGTGACCGTGTCTAGCCCTATCCAATGCGTCTTCAGCTTGCCTGGGTTTTTGAAAAATTTGTTTCCATACAACAACACAAGTCCTCCGACTTTGAATGGTTTGACCCAGATGTGGCGATCATGCTATGCTTTATGCCTTTGCTTTTCAATAGTTTAATGAAATACTTTGATGAAGCTTTCCTCTACCATCTTAACAAGTTGTGACAACCTTTTATCAACACCATATTCCTCAATATTCTCCATTAGCACAACAATCCTTAGGATCGGGACAATCTACTACATCAGTACAACAACTTCCTATCCATACACTAGTATGAATGGGGTGTGCCCTGTCAGTCTTTTGCAAGTTGTGTAGTATGACCATATCATAGCTGAGACTATCTGATCCCAGTCATCTTAGTGCACGTTGCATACCTTGGTCAATGCATTTTCCATAATCTTCTTAAATATTTTGATCGTTCCATTCACCTAAGGATTATAGGGTGTCATCTTCTTATGTTGGATCTGGAACTCTACAGTAAGCTCGAAAATCATTTTTTTAACAAAATGTGTACCTTGGTCGTTGAGTAGAATTTTTGGGCATCCAAATCTAGACCACACACATTTTCAAATAAAAAATTCATTGCAATCACAACGATGCAATATTTAACAAGCAAAACTTCATCCCATCTAGTTAAATAGTCTGTCGCGATGATAATGTAGCGCGCACCAGTTCTTTTTCTTGGTGGGATGATCGATCCAACAAAATCAACATCCCATTTTTTGAATTCTTGAAGGTTTATCTGTGGGGAAAGCGGCATCTCATCGCGGCATGATGGTCATTCATGTTCTCTATAAGATATCACAATGCCTAGACAAGCTCTTAGTATCCATGAGTATGGTTGACCACCATAATACTTCCTACAATATCTTGCGCACGGTTACTTTACCTGCATAGTGTCCTCTTGTGAGACCAGCATGTGCTTCACTCATAAACCAAGTTTTATCATAATAAAAAACATAGTGGCGCAATATTTCATTCGCCCCCAACTTGGACAAGTGTCCACCAATCAATGTAAAATCAGCAGCTCGAACGACCAATTTTTTCTTCTAATTAGTGGATAATTCTGGAGGCACATAGCCTGTACTTAGAAAGTAGATTATAGCATTAAATTCCTTGTTATGATCTTCCATCACAGTGACCGCAAATAGTTTCTCATCGATAAAGTTATCTTCTACGAGGGTTGTCTCTTCACCACTTTCTATCTGTGACAGGTGGTCTGTCCCGACATTTAGTTGACCAAGTTTAACAATGACCTAAAAATCAAATTCTTGAAACATGAGAAGCCATCTACAGATATTCCCCCCCAACACTGGCTTGTTGACTAAGTATTTTAGTGCTGAATGATCAATGTACATTTGGAAATGTCCACCCAACAAATAGTGTCTAAACTTTTGGAGCACATAGACCATGGCGAGGCCTTCTCTTTCTGTTGTCATGTAGTTCATTTCTGTCATTGATAGTTTTTTGCTAGCAAAATAAATAGGGTGGTCAAGCACACCCTCTCCTAGTTGTGTCAAGACTATGTTGAGTGTGACAGACGACGCGTCGACATGAACATGGAACTCCTCCTTCTAGTCGGGGAACAAAAATATTGGCACAATGGCCATCTTGTTATTTAATTTAATTTGTTAGAAAGTTGGTTTACACAGAAAATTTGTGTCTTTCTTTCACAGTTTCTCATTAGGTGCAGTGATCTCTGCACATCCTTTGATGAACTTCCTGTAGTAGCCTGTATTTCCTAGCATTGATCTGAGATGTGTGACTGATGTAAGTGGTGGTAAGTCAATAATAATCGCAACTTTTTCTGGGTCGACTAAAATACTGTCACAACATATGACGTGACCCAACAGAACACCAAATGGTGCACAAAAAACACATTTCTTAGAATTAAGAGTGTTCTAATACCGACGATAGTGGCCCAACATCATGCCCAGACTCTCCATATGGTCTCTTACTAGACCAAACACAATCCAATCATCAAAGTAGACCTCAAGAAACTTATGTATGAAATATTCAAAAGAAGAAGCTACTATTCTAGAAAAAAAACCAACTGCATTCTTGAGTCCAAAGGGCATTATCGTATACTAGTAGCATCCCCATTCTGTGACGAAGGTCATTTTGTGGCGATCCTCCTTCACGATTCTAACTTGATGATAGCCATAGAATCTATTGGTGAATGAATACATCTCTTTTCCTTCTATTCTTTCAAGTAATTCATCTGTAAGTGGTATTGGGAATGGATCGTGCAAGCATGCATCGTTCAACTTTCTCAGGTCGACATAGATACTAACTTCACCTATTGTTTTCTTATCTTGGATCACTATAGGGATGATCCACTTCGATTCCTCAAGAGGTTCAATGATTCCTGCATCAAGCATGCAATCCAATTCTGATTTTACCTTCTCTTTATATCTTGGGTTCAGCCTATAAGGGTGATGTTTACTGGGTTTAGCATCTGGTCATAGGGGTATTTTCATCTCCCCTAGATCTCCTACTATTCCTTTCATTTATGATAAATTGGTAGGGAACAGGTCCTGATACTCATGTAGCAAGTCTTTGGTCTTCGTGAATATCTCTTAATCCCAATAATATCCTATGTGGGTGAACTTTGGGTTCTCTAGCGACCCAATGTTTACTTTCTTTATTTTCAATGACTGTAGGAACTGGTCACTTGAAATGCCACTTCCTTCCACTGTGCATGTGCCCTCTAATTTTGCTATGTTTATGTTAGTCATATCATCATTTGGGTCTCTAGCTATATTGTAGCAAGCCATCCATTACGAAATGGTCGCACTGCGCTGGTGAACATTGGCCTCTTTGATAGGAATTTCAACAAATATCTTCTCCTTTATCATTTGAAGCACAACATCAACTGTAGGTTCATCATCAGCAAATTCAAATTTTTTCCTAAACTACTTAGTGATTCCTTCCCAATATTGGGTTCCTTGTCACAACTCCATAGCATACCACGTTTCAGGTGTCATTTCCAATGTATTAATGAAATGATGGACGCATTCCTGTCGCAGGTATTCTGCAAATATGATGTGACATTGATTTATGCGTTCTATAGGGCTTGACAATTCCGTGTACTTGTGACTCACTATGGGGACTTCTTCATTGAATCTAACTTCCATTAACCTTCTGCATTGTGTCTATTATGTTATGAACTGCTTGTGTGTACCCCACCATCTAGCAGGTGTAGCCTTCAGCACATGGTCTAATGTAGACAAGCGTTGCGAATTTGTTACAAGTCCTTCAAACTCACTTAATATGGTTGCAAGGTTAGGTAAACCCTCATAGGTGGGAAGTTATATTAACTCATTCTCCACCCCTCGTGCAGGCCTTGTAATTCTTATGTACCTCCTCATAGAGACCTCATATAAACTATTTTTCCAATTTCCCAAGGCCTCCCCTGAGTCTGATGTGCATGATCTAGCACTCTTCCAACTCAGGTTTCTATCCATTGTCTGGTTTATATAGTCTTCTTGCATGGTAGTAACATTATATATCTGGTCGAGGTAGTCACCCTTCCACTCATTGTAGACAGGTTCAACATATCTCTGTCCTTCCAATGTATCAATGGGAGACACTACTCTCATCTCATTATCCTCGAATGAGAGGATCCTTTTCTTGAAATTGATAATGGTTTAATTTTCTATGGCCCAATCTATCCCTAGTAGCGCGGGATATGAATTGGTGTCATCAACAATGTTAGTGACTTCAAAGTATGTAAATGTGCGCAACCCTTCAATGTTGTCAGGGACTTGTCTCAATCTACCAATTAGCAGAAACTTTGCCTGATTTCAAAGTCGCAGTTGGACTAGAGACCAGTCCAGGCATGGATTTCCCATACTTTTCCAAGTTTGTTGTGTCAAAATATTGACATCAGAGCCCAAGTCTAAAATGATATAATCCATGTCATAATCCCCTATGTATTCAGTCATTCTTAACTCGAGTCCAGTTTTGAATTTCTTGCTAACTTGGTTAACTTTATGTTCAGGCTGCAGATCTACTAGTTTTTCTTCTAATAGTGCTTGTAGTTCTGCGATATCATCTTTGTCTTGAATTAACACTAAGCAACTTGTTAGAAACAACTTGATATTACTAACCTTTTATGGAGTCTTCTTCTGAAATATCTGCTGAAATCGTTTAGGAATATCCCTGAATTCTTCTGATGTCGATGATTCTTCTGGATCCACAAACTCATGTCACACGTCCATGAATACTTGCCTCTATTTATGGACATCGGATGGCTCCTTCTTCTGCGCAGCAGGTCATACCTGCAGTTGCAGTTGTTCTTGTAGGTTTTCTTGATCAACCCTAATCGCAACACCTCCTCGTGTTACAACAACAACTCTCGGCTCTCTTGGTTTAGCAACAATCATCTGAACATTCAATTTAGGATTAGGGTTTCGGTTTAAATTCTACACAGGGGTAGGACCTGTGATGTTCCTTTCTTTCCATTTTGCAATCAACCGAGGACATTGCTCCACATTATGGTCTTGTTCCTTACAGTATGAACATGTCTTTGCAGGTTCTAGGAAATCTCTGGCATAGTGACATGGTTTTCCATAGTTATAGCATGTAACTTGACCTCTTCCTCTACCAAATCCTCCTCCTCATTCTCTGCCTTTGAAGTTTCCACCACCCCTTCCTTGAGGGTGTGGTTGCTGTGGGGGGTATTGATTCTGTTGATATTGTAGTTGATAGTGATTCTGCTACACATATCGTTGTTGTGGTGCATACTGAGGTTGATCCTGGTTATGATACTAATTGGGAAGGAAATGCATGGGCTAATATGATGCTTGTGTTGGTTCATCCCGAGTCTACCCATCATTTCTCATAAGGTATGTGTCGATCATCTTTTCCTTCAAGAGTTGGTATGCTCTGCAATCCTTCTCTTCGTTCCCTGCTGAATTACAAAATTTATAGAACAGGCTTGTTGTAGTGCTTATAATATTTTGCAAGTATAGACAGTCTTCATCGTGGTGTCCTCTAGTCTTGCATATGCAGAACCAGGGTATTCCATGGGCACTTAATGGGTTTGACGCATCGAATGAGATGTAATTCATGAAGGTTGGACAATTATCCTTGGTGTGTCCGTTTGTTCTGCATTTTGTGCACCATAAGTTTTCATGAGGTTCCTTACCCTTTTTTATGTCTTGAAGCTATATCATTATATTAACCAACTATGACTGAATCTATACCATTCCTGTGGCACCATCCCTGATTGGTGAGGCTTCCAGCTTCATTGCCAATTATAGTGCTTCCATCTGCAACTCAATATTTTGTTACATTAATGGGCCTCAGATGTGTGGTAATAGTGCAATAATAAACCACTCTTTGTGTTGTACATCTGACATCTAGAAGATTAATTTTTTGATGAAATTCTTAAACCGTTGGTCAAAGTCCCATATTGACTCTTCCAATGTTTTTTTTATTTCCTTGATCTTAGTGATACACTACAACTCAGATTTAGGTTTTCTGATTTTAGAGATCATTGCGGCTTGCATCTCTTCAAGGGTTTTATGTGGGACTCCTAGTGGTACTATGAAGAACTTCATAAACTAATCCATTACAGAAACCCTTAGAGTCATGATCATCTATGCTTTCTTTAAGTCTACATTCTGAACTAATCAAACCATCCAAACCGCTTCATAGATGAACTGATGCTGCTCTGGATCTTTTGCTCCATTGCCATTGAATGTGGGTAAGCAAATATCTACCCCATCCATTGAGTTGGAGTCAAGGTTATCTGATGACTGGATAAACGAGGTTGTTTTCCCTTGCACGCCAGTTGCAGTGCTAGTACTATCAGTATTAACAACACTTCCAGGAGATGAGGCTCTAGACCTTACCTACGGTGATACTCTTGGTGTGATGTAGTTGCATCCTGACCTTGGTGTCTCGAAAGTCTCTTTAGAGTCTTCTGCTCCTTCCAAAATAGATCTATAGTCCTCCTCTTCATCACAAGATCCTTTGTCTACCTGCGACTGAAGTTCGTTCTCACTCTCTTTGAATAGACTAGGATCTTGTCTACCTTCCTCTATCTTTCTTATATTCCATGATCTAAACCTCCTTCCACTTCTTAGGAATCTAGCCTCTAGTTCAGGTTTTGTATTTCCTGGGAACATCTCAACTCACAATTCCCATTTTCTTAATAGGTCATCGGTGACATAGCCTTCCTTCAGGGTACGCGAGTCAACTAATCAACTACAAGATACCCTTCTCATAAACGAGCATCTTGATCCATGTACTGAGAGATAACAAATATATTCTTTGAGGTCCTCGAAAAAAATTTATTTCACCCTCATTATATGAGGTTATAGCCTCTACTGCAAACTCAGTAATATATCCTTTCAAAATACTGTCAACCCAAAAATAAACAAGTCTAAAGATGGTGTGAATTCCACTGGTTACTTCATGCACCAACTGATCACTCCACTCAACTGCTTCTCTTCTCTGAAATTTGTCTTCCTTCTTTCCAATCTTGACAGCCACTCGTACAGCACAATCAGAAACTCTGCGAAAAATATATCGTGAATATCAAAATATATGTACTCATTCACCCAATCTTCTGCACTCAACTGTGATCCTACACTCTCCTCTTGCATGAATGCTAGTGTCTTAGACTCGAGCCATTCTTCTATCTCATTCTTTGTTAGATACCACAACATTTCCCTTAACTCAAATGATTAATGGTCTCGACAATGGAACCATTTGTTGGCCTCTTTCTCTTCCTTGTCTCGAATCGTAGTTCAACAACAACACAATACCAACAAGACACCAAAATACATCGGCCTGACATAGCAAGCTCAGTTGGCAATTCCCATGAGTCAGGCACAGTCTAACCTGAGATATCTTAATGGGTAACTTCCAAAACCATGTTTCCATAGTTGGTGAGGGATTATAGTCCCTTGACGTGTGGCCAAGGCACTCGATAAAGATGATGATATGGATTCCTTCACTCTATGACAATGGCACCACCAAGTGTCATAGGCCACCCGTGTGACACGACCTTGTCCTTAAAATTTAACAACTAGCACAACTATGTGACACAGCCAATTCCTTATACTTGACAGACAGTGCGCAACTTATATTTTAACTTAACAGCTTAACCATGAACTCATACCCAACAGTCCAGCAATACTTTTAAATATTCATTCATTCATACTGCGACACACATTCAACAAAAACTGTAACTGTAATAATTTAATATAAGAAAATATTCACCATTCAACAACATTCATCCATATAACACAGGAAATAACATGGAAACCCATCTGGGAAAAACCACCAAGGTGCCCTTCATCTGGCATGAGAAATATAGGTAGCACCTTGCATCTTGCAACTTGTAGACTATTCTTAAGATATGTATTCCTGACTCAATATTCTTGCTCTCATGCTCTCTGGTTTATTCTCTATGTACTCCTACCTATTCGCACACAGCCTGGATCAAATCTTCTACTTTACTAGCGGTCTGTGCACACAACTGCAAGATTCACTGCTCAACAACCTTTTCCTTCTACTAGACTCCTCTTTGATACAACTACTAAACTACTACTAAATCTAGCTTACTGAATGGATGAGCAACAAACATGCAGCCGAACTAACCGAACTAGGAATCCTTATACAGAGCGGGTTCCTTCTATTTTTAACATTTACAAAAACCCACAGGGTTGACTGAGTACAGCTCAGTTATTATAGACTTAGGTAGCTACAAAATATCTCTATTACATTAAATTTAAGCCCATACTTACCCAAAAAAATATTGTGATGCATTAACCATAGCCTTAACTAGCTGCAGAAACGTCCTTTAGCTCGTCTGTACTAGTCATAACTAGCCGCAAAATTGTTCTTCCATCTTCTGTTGGTTCATCCTTCTACAGTCTTCATTGACTTCCACGTGTCTATCATTAACTATTCTACCTACCTCTTCCACCAACTATGGATGTTATTTTCTCCCGTCGCATCAACCCTCTCGCAACTTCCTCTGTTCTACGCTTCCTTTCCCTCTTTATCTTGCCTTTCTCTGTCACACACATGTTTTATCTTTTTGTGCTGGTTCATTTGCGTCCTTATTGACCTGGTTTTATCCTGTCATGCAAGCACTTTTCCTCCTTTTCTTCCACATTAGATTCTTCCTTATGCACTTTTCCTTGCCCAACATCTCTCTACATATCTAATACAACATTGAGGGTGGGAGGCCCAAATCTCTCATCAAACTGGGAATGCGAGCATAGGTGAAGCTGAGATTCACTAGAGCTCAAATTTTCTAAACATGATGGTTGCAATAGGATTTATATGAATCTGATATCATGGGATGATCTTCATCTTCTCCAATAACTACAAAGAAAATGAATGGGAGGAAGAAGAATGGGGAAGGAATGAATTGGGGAACGTCTCCCAATGAATGAGGATCAACAATCAGCTGAAGCAATGCTTCACATAAACACACATTAATCATTTATAATCCAAGATAAGTAAATGAGATCTAATTCTTCTTTAATATATCTTTGGGTAACTTTCTTAGCAAGTAAAGGAAATAGGTGACATGTGAGAGCAAGCCATCCACCTAAACTTCCTAACCATGTCCACATATGTGCCCTCCTTGAAAACATTGGAATGTAGGACCATGTGGATATGTTTCCCTATTCAATTCATCCATTTGACTTCACAAGTGTGCCCTCCTTAGTCAAAGTGTTGTTTCTTTTATCCCTGGCAGCTTTATCCTTTTCCCTGCTTTTGAGATTGAGTCTCCAAAAGGAAATTTTACCCTCCTTTGCCCAAAATTTCCTTCTTTTTTTTGGACAATCTTTCTGAGTATCCAAAAGGAAAATGCACCCTCCTTTTCCAAAACTTTCTTGTTTTTACTATGACATATTTTGTCATAGATTTTGGGCACTTTCCCTTTTCTCTATGACTTCTTTTTTCGTAGAGTATCCACTTTCTTAATATCCTCCCTTTCGCAAGTCAGCTCACCAATTGTTCCTAACATGACAAGCTCAATTGCATATTTTATTTGCATAATAATTAATTTATAATAATAAAAATTAAACTAAGTATAGGCCTCATCAATAATATTTGGACAAAATTCCCTAGTTGAGGTCATTAATGCATCTTTGACCCCCTGGGATGTTGGGCATGGTCAACACCTTTATGTCCAAAAATATGGGGACATGACAGTCCTTCCCTCCAAAGTCTGCTTGTCCAAAAGTAGAATCACTCAGAGAGTGCTGCAATTTTTTCCACAATGTAGGAGAATTGGAGCATGAACTCATGTTCAAAAAAAAATTGACTTTCTCCATGAAGCCAACATATAAAGTTTCTCCACAAACAAGCAATGTCGAGGTATCATCGCTTGCATTGCACCCCCTTCAGTGAGAATTCCTTCCAACACAACTTATCAGACAAAAATATGCCTAGATCCCATTTCCTCAACTGTAAATATCCAAATACTGTTGCTCCCTTTGGAAATCTACCATCCCCAAGAGTGCCAAGGTCCCATGGTTTTATCTGCCTCCTTCCACCCATCAGTAAAAACAACATAATTTTATCATTGTAGAGGATGAAAAAGAGGTTGTGAAAATCAAACCACCATATTGGGAGCTCATCTCTCCCCATGTAAAATAGAAACAAAATTCAACTCTCCCATTATACATGGAATTCCTCATCTGCTATCTTTGTTCTAGTGCAAAAACTGAACATTCTGCTACTTTTTCCACCAAATTGACTCAAGCTTGTCTGCACCATCCTCAAGAACCTGCAAAACTAAATGCATCTCATGATCCACCATCTCATGATATTCCTCCATATGATCAGGAATGCAATCGACCTACTTAAGATGGTCGAATGGTGTGTAGGATGGGGAGGTGAAATATTTGCAACTCCTCATGAAGTTTATCTATCTTCATCTGAGACTCTTGGAGTGCACATTGAATGTTCTTCAAATAATCTTGGGTGGTCAATAATTCTTGTGTGAGCTTGTAATTCTCCTCTTCATCCTTCAAGGATTCTTCATGCAACAACTCAACAAGCTCAAGTAAATTGTCTCTATCAGAAATCAATTGGAGAAAATTACCTTCGGTTCTTGTCATGGCTTTCTGAAACTTTTCCATGTCTTCCATGGAATATTTCTTCTCCAACTTCCAACATAGATATATCATCAATGAATGGGTTCCATGGAGTGTGTGTAGGGTATATTTGATCTTTCTCTCACTCATCTTCAGTGAGAGGAAATGAGGTACTAGCAGATGAACCTCTTCTTCTTCACTGCAAATATCTTGCAGTAACTTATGCTTCTCTTCATGAATCTTGGTTTCTACTTTCCCACCTGCAGGACTAGATGGTTCATAGCTCTCCTCAATGATGATAGGGGCATGTGAATTCTTACCAATTTCATGCCTCACTTCTGATGTGGCTGCAAATTCATCTTACTTCCAGAGAGTACAAAAATTAGAACCGTGTTCCTCCCTCTGCATCATATTTTTTTCCTTCAGATTTCCTAGTTCACACCCAACTGGTGGGGGATTTTTTTCCACTTCATGAGGAAGTTCAAATGATGATTTCATATCTGATATTTTTTATTCTTTTGGATCTGATACAAAAGGTACCTTATCATCATGAGCAACATCACCCTCCTTTGCACTGATACGTTGTTCACCAACCAAGAAACGAGGAGAGAATTATTTACCCTCACCATTGTCCTTCATTCTACAATCCTCATAGGCAAGTGAAATATTTTAAATATCCCATGGACGAAATGAATGCAAGTAATCATGGATGCTGCAAAAATTAGAACTTTTATCATCCATGTTCTTCACGTTATCCTCCTTCTATACCATGGACTAGATAAATGCAAGTAATCATGGATGCTACAAAAATTAGAACTTTTATTATCCATGTTCTTCATCTTATCCTCCTTCTGTACTTTGGTGGCCTGCTCTTCCACCAAAATTTTTGGTTCACACCCAGGCGGTGTGGCCCTGTTTTCTTCTTCTTTAGGTGGCTCCAAAGGTGACTGTTGTTAGCACCTCTATTTTGAACGGCTGAGGAATAATATGATGGAGGAGTAATAAAATGATACATGAACTTGGGTAAGTTTAATAGTTTGATTCTATTATCAAATGGCGCATAATGGTCAATTTGGAACGTAATCTGATGGTATACAATGATTGAGGTGAAGATCTATGGGTTAAAATAGATCCGCTAGATAAAGATGCGCAGGAGATAAGGAGAATTGAATATGGTTAACGAAGCTTGAAGATCAACAGTGATGGAATAAAATGGATGAAATATATGGTTGAGAAATACTCCGCTGAATTAAGATGCATGCTTAAAAAAATAAAAAAGGCTAGCAGAATGTGTACATCAATCTCAATCCAACGGTTTAAGGAAAAGGTGAAAACTCATCAACGGTTATTATCGGTTCCATAGGAGAAAGTTGAAAGATGGTTAAAATGGAAAGGTGGTAGCGGAATGTAAACCATGGTACACGTGGCGATTTGAGGTGAATTCCGTGAAGAAAAGTAGTTAAACAAAAACCGCTGAGTGGAGGTTCCAGAATAGACCATTATATATAAGTGAAGTTGACTTGGTTTTAAAAAATCATGTTTATTTTCATGTTGTGGATGAGCGAAGGAGACAACCCTCCATATTTCCAAAGTCAACCTTACATATCTACATTCACAATCACAGTCACAGGTAGTCCTTAAAACGCTTAAGCTTTGTTCAAAGAATTATCACCATTGTCCATTATGGAAAGAAAATAGGGGTTAGGAGTTTTAAGCCGAGTTGTTGTTGATAGAGACAAAAATGTATGTGACCCTATTTTATCAATTGGAAATGTATCAGTCTCGAAGGAACGGTTGTAGCAGTGTAATTTGCAGGGAAATGACGTTTTGAGTTTTTGCAAGTCTCTTTCGTATTATTTTTCCATTGAACAGACTTTACCATTTTCAGAGTTTGTTGAATCCTGCATAAGTAGTTATTCACCTTCTGAAAGAGTCGTCATGAGTCATACCACATCTAAAATACTTTGTAGGATTGATGCTAAATCCATTCGCGAAATACTTAATTTACCTGATAGTTTCTCTGACAATTGTGAGTCTGTGAATGAGTTTGTCATAGCTGAAATGTACAAAGGTTGTAAAACCAAAATTAAATGTGGGTTTCTGTCCAGTATCCTTAATGAAGGTCAGTCATTAGAGGGTCTTTTTCTACCGTATAAAGTTCACATTTTCAAACAAGAAGTGCAATTGGTTATGTCTTTGCTCTATCAAATTTGAGGTTTAGATGATGACATTCATATCAGTGAAGTTGTCTTAGGTTTTTTTTACTGAGAATGAGTTCAATTAGTCCTGAGTCCCATTTAGTCCATTATTTTAGTCTGGATGAGTATTTAACAGAATCCATCCATCTCCAATTAGTCGAGTTTCCAAAGGTCAGGTTTTTCAAATATCAGTCATACCTGTTGAACATATTGTTGTGTTCAAATGTATCATAATTACAATTCCTGTCCACTATTTTCTCTCCAGATCTTCCAAAACAAACCAATATGTTTGAGTTTGTAAATTCCATTATGTCTGAGATGTACAAATTGTATTTGTTGAAGTGTTACCAAGGGTACTCGAAGAAATGAAACTCATGTTGTTGTCATCTCCATAGGACAAAATAGGAGATTGGTTCTTATACAAAGATTTTACTGTTTTGAGGGTGTATGGTTTCACAGGGGAACTGTACAGGTTACCTATTTTTCTAACTCCTAGATTTTTTGCACTTGAATTCATGAGGCAAATATTATGTGCAGAGGAGAAACATTTTGGAGCATTCAAGAAGTATTCTAACATTAAACTTCCCCTTAAATTTGGTCCATTTATATTCAAAAACAAAAGTGCCTTGATGATTGTGGAAAAGTTATTAGAAATTATGGATTTATAGAAAGAACAGAGAATCAATTATGATCCACATCATATAATTTCTCAAAGGAAGAAATAAAATAAAAACAAACCATTCGATCATTAGGTTGTTGAAGGTTTAGAGGAAATAGCCAATTTGTCTTATTTTGTAGAAAGTTCAGAAATTGATGAAAGTAGGAGCAGTGGGTTGATTACAACAGTTCAACCACCTGAAAATCCTAGCATTTTAAATAACAGAAGTCTTTCTGAGTTGGAGGATATGGATGTGGATGAAAACAATTCTTATAAAAAGATTAAAACACATTCTCAGGATGATCTCGTTTCCGGAGAAATAGTCTCAGAAGATTCAAAGAAAATAGTTTTGTTCCCAAAGAAGTCAGTACAAATGCATCAGTTTTCCTTTGGAAGAGAGGGTAGTGCATATCAGTTCAGGTTTCAAATCTAGAGCAAAATTTGAGTCAAGCTATGCTGAGAAGTAGATGTAGTTATCGGAGGAGACCAAAAATCTACTCCCTCAAATTAGAAGTCTAGTCAACCAAGAGACATCACTGATTTCTACTTGGGATGTGGAGAGGAACACCTTGAAGTTTGCTATGGTAAGTGATGAAAAAGTGTTTGAGATGGAATTAAGGCTAGATATAATTAGTGTCCCCGACAAGATTCAACTCTACAAGCAAACGGGAGATATTATTTATTCAAATTTATTAAATGCCGTTATGAAATTTAAAAAATTGCAAGCCCTTGTAGATAACTTGGAAGTCCAATTGAAACATGAAAAAGTAGAGAATTAAGAAAATTTGATCCAAATTAAGAAGTTGCAGACAGATGTTATAGGCTTGGGAAGTGAACCAAGAAATGCACAAGCCACCAAAAAGCTTTTGGAAGAAAAAGAAAATACCATCTAGGTATTGAAAAAGAGGCTGAAAATTCCAAATTATGAACATGCTAAGTCCCTAGAGTTATTTGCATTACAAGAAGAAAAAGATAAGGTTTATCAAGAGATGACAGATTACAAAGGAAAAGCATTGAAATTACAGGAGGAAAAAAGCAAATGGGAAATGGAGAGAACTGAATTGATGACCCATATTTCAAAGTTGAAAAAAGATCAAAATGATGAAAAGGAAATCATGGAAGAGATGATGAGACAAACTCCTGCTGATACAGATTTATCTCTTGTAAATATTGATAAACCTTTAAGTGTTTTTTTTGCTGATGATTTGTTAGTGCCAATGTCATAGGTGAGCCTGAAAGATATGGAAATCAAGGAATTGAAATAAGAGAATGAGAAGATTAAATCAGAACTAGCTATAATGATTGAAAATAAGAATAAAATATTAAATGATAAAAGCCAATTGCAAAAAAAGTTTAATGAGTTGAAAGAAAGAAATACAGGAAAGGCTCCTCTACAAGGAGCTAAGCATATAATCTGGGATACATTATCTGTGGAAGTTACTAAGTTTAGACATTATCTAAATTTTATTGATGATCATAGTGCATTGGTTAATTTAGCTACTCAGAGATTAAAATTGGAAAATGAGACCATGGAGAAGAAGCTCTTAAACACAGCTCGAAATGCTTTAAATTTTTTGAATTCTCTAACATATCAAAAGTTGCAGGAGATTGTGATTAAAGACAGAGTATCTCATGAAGGTAGTGAAAGATAAATCAAATGCAATGTCTTCACAGATAAATGATTTCAAGCGTGCTTTTAAGGAGTTATTTGAAGACGGCCTCCCTTCTTTCTAGGACGACGAGGGAAGACTATTTTCTCAGGAACATTATCATAATCTGTTAGTACAAAACCGCATGGACCATTCCAAGTTTGAAGACTTGGTAAAAGGACTGACTGGGAAAATCATCGTAGAGAAATTAACAGAAGATTTGAAAATATCGCAAAAGTTTTTGATTGTTAGAGGAGGATTTCCCACTGTATCTTATGAGGCTTATGTGGATCTGGAAGTATCTATCAGAGAAATGACAGAGTATGACACACCAGGTGTAGAACAATGGAGGACCATGGAAAGATTCGGGAAGATCAAGTATATTCTTCGTCCTTAAGAACATGTGTTGCACATTGTGGAGCTGCTTATTCAAGCCTTGTTGTCACCAAGTTGATTATAATTAAACGATTTGTTATCAGAATCAAAGCATGTAGTTTATTCCTAGTTGTTAGGGATATAGTTACAAAAAAAATTGATTAACAGATTATTCAGTTATTGATCTTCTTGGGAAGAAGTTATTTATGTATATATTTGAATTTATTTGACGTATTCGGGGTTGGAACCCATGTGTTGGATCGATGTGTTTTTTTTTTTGAGGACATATAATTTTTGAAATAATAAAGCCAAATGTTGGTTAATCATGAGAGATTCCTGTGTCATTTATGTTACATTTTGTGCCTTTCCTTTCTATGTGATTGTCTTCTAAGTGTCTACATTCCATTTTGTTTTCTTCATATCTGAAGCGTAGTCTTGAATAGTTCAGAATTCGTGCTTGTTATGCTCTGGCTATTTTTTCAGATATTTCATAAATAATTTTGCTAAATTTGATATGGAATTCATCTCATGATGCTCTATATTGATGGATTGTGCATGTTTCTTTCTCATTTGCCTGAAATCAATGAATGACTGTGATGTGATGGTTATCTTGCCTTTGTTGAAATCCCCTGTATGAAAGACTTGTGTTATATTTATCTATTTGAATCCATTTCCCAATGGTTATATGTGTTGTTTCAACCATGTGCATAATTTTAAAGTATTGATTCCAATATCTGGCCCTGTTCAATTTATATTTGAGAGATCCTTCTCTAGAAAGAAAAGCCAGTTTCTTTCCGAAGTGGTTTTTGCTATTACCTTTGGGATTTAGCTTTTACAACCTAGGTACATTCTGAGTGTTGATAAATAGACGCCATTGCCAGGGAACAAAAGTGCAAATCTGCCCTGGGAAGAACGACATAGTTGTAAAAATCAAGAAAAGGTTTATGTGGGAAAATAGGAATTTTTGTCAGGGAAGAAGGTTGTATATTTTCCCTGGCGATTCCAGTTTAAGAGTATTTCAAAATTCTAGAAGTCATTCTGGCTTCAAAAAGAAATACACGAGGTAATTCTAATACCGAAATTTTAAGGAGTCTGGAAGATCCAAAAAAAATATTTAAGAAAAAAGATAAACAAAAGATAGATATTTCTCTGTTTGGTGCATCATCTTCTCGAGTTTCTCATAGTATTTTTGATCGAGAATGGGCAGTTAATATCGAAAGGATTTGTTGAAGTCTAAATCTGAATCTGATCTTAAGAACACTGAATTTAATCCATGTAGATTAGAATCTTATTGACTTGATTCCCTTTGGGGAGATCTGTAATAGTCTGCAAAAGTTGAAGAAACACTTGTCATTCAAAATACTCAAAACTCCTCAATACCTCTGAATCCACCTAGGCGAATGGAAGCTAGATTTTCTCCGTTTCCCTTCTGTATTGCATGACCTTCCCCAAAATTATTCCCAAAGAATTTCTCTGTTTGATGGAGAAGGAAACATAACTGCAAAGCAACATGTGGCTAAATTTGAATATTTTGTTGACTTGGAGGAAGTCGATTATGCAGATGTAAAAATGCGGTTGTTTTCTCAAAGTTTATCAGGAGAAGCAAAGAAATGGTTTAAATATTTTTCGGCCGAATCTATATTGACTTTCCAAGCTTTCTAGAATGCATTTTTAGAAAGGTGGGATGACAAACAAAGTCCTTTGCAGCTTTTATCCCAATATAATAGTCTCAAGAAGGGAGGTTTTGAATCTGTTCATGAATTTTCAAGTAGGTTTATGAGGGTTTATAATTCCATTCCATAAGATATAAAACCTTCTGTAGCTACTGCTAAACTTCATTATGCTGGAGTTTTTGATAATGACTTTGCATTTTCATTAAGGGAAAGAAAATCATCGAGTCTTGCTGTTATGTTTACAGATGCTTTAGAAGTGAAAGTGAATATGATGGTGAGTGAAAAAAATGAAACATAGAGA
>LPNX011178494.1:14970-63825 GCA_001517045.1 Pseudotsuga menziesii | reverse complement strand
AATGGGCCTTTTAACTTTTATTCAAATTCCATGTCATCATGTGTTAGCCAATGAAATTGCTTTAAATTTGAAATACCGTATAGGTCTTAAACACCTTTTCANCTTCCTCCAAAATTAATAAATATTATTTTATTATTTTAACTATTATTTTATTAGTTCATTTTAGGAGGCCCATTTTGAGTTGAAATTTCCTCTAATGAAAGTTGAAAGGTAGTTTACAAATGGATATGTCATATGCCACTATTCTTGTCCAAGATGGGAGTAGGAGGCTATATAGTGAGAAAAGAACTACTTATTGAGTGAACAGTCAAGATAAACCTGAAATTCATCATATATATGCTCTCGATATTGATTTGGGTTCTTCTATTTTCTTTAATGATATTGTCCCGTGTGATCTAGAGTTTACATTGCAAATGAAATCTGAAGAAAATAAAATGGAAGGAGTGATAAAACAAAATTCTTTGGAAGAGAAACAAAAAAGAGAAGGTTTCTGGACTATGTATTTTGATGGATCTATAGCAAAGGTTGGCACTGGTGCTGGTGTGTACATAATTTCACCTATTAGAGATTTTAAAGCTTTATCATATAAGCTAACATTTGAATGCACAAATAATGTAGCTGAATATGAAGCTTTGTTACTTGGATTGCATGCATTGAAAGATCTTGGGGCATAGAGGATAAAAGTTTTGGGGGATTTAGAGCTGGTGATAAATCAGGTGAATGATAGTTATCAAACCAAACATCCCTGAATGAGAGCTTATAGAAATGAAGTATGGGATATGATTGGTAACTATTTCACAGAGCATGCAATTAAGGTGGTTCCCAGATATGAGAATACAGTAGCTGATTCTTTGGCAGTGGCTGCTAGAAAATTCAAAACCCCAAGTGCAGGTCAAAAGGAATATCAAGAAGAATATGTGAACTTGATGAAAAGGTATACAGATGTATTTTCCTGGAGTTATGAAGACCTAAAGGAATATGACACTTCAATAATACAACACACTATTCCCATCAAGCCTGGAGAAAAACCTTTCATACAGAAGCTTAAAAGAATAAATCCAAAGCTGCTACCAGTCATTGAGAAGGAAATTAAAAATTTATTTGATGCCAAGATTATCGTGACTTCAAGATTCTCAAGATGGGTTGCTAATTTAGTTCCTGTTAGAAAGAAGAATGGAGAAATAAGACTTTGGATAGACTTCAAAAATCTGAACAAGGTATCTATGAAAGATAATTATCCTTCACCGAAGATGGACCATATATTGCAGAAAGTGGTTGGAGTAGAAATAATTTCAATGATGGATGGTTTTTATGGTTACAATCAAATTAAGGTGTTACCTGAAGATCAAGAAAAGACTTCCTTCACTACACCATGGGGCACTTTTATGTATGCAAAAATGCCTTTTGGTTTGATGAATGCAGGGGCTACTTTCCAGCATGCCATGGATATTACTTTTGCGGGAGAAATTGACAAATTTGTGGTAATTTACATGGATGACATCACAGTTTATTCAAGGTCTGATAGAGAGCATATCCATCATTTGGAAAATAATTTCATGAAGTGTAGGAAATTTGGCATATCATTGAATTCAAAGAAATCAAATTTTGTGCTAGAAGAAGGAAAATTGTTGGGCCACATAATCTCTAAAGATGGAATAAATATTTATCCTGATAGAGTCAGCGCAATTTTGAAGGTAGGAGAACCAAGGAGTAAAAAAGAAATACGATCATTCATGGACAAGTAAATTTTTTAAGAAGGTTCATGCCCAGTTTTGCTGAAATCTTAATGAATATTACAAATATGTTGAAAAAGGGTCATGAGATAAAATGGACAGGGGAAGCCAGGAGGTCTTTTAAGGAAATACAACAAGCTATTTCAGAGGCTCCAGTGTTGGTGAGTCCATATTTCACTAAATATTTTCTAATATTTTCTTATGCTTCAGAACATACTATTGCTGCAGTTTTGTTACAAAAGAAAGATGAGAACATGGAACAGCCCATAGCATTTTTCAGCAAGATGTTGAGGGATGGAGAATTGAAATATGATATCATGGAGAAGAAGGCATATGTTTTAGTTAAAGCATTGAAAGCTTTCAGGGTGTATATTCTTCACTCACATGTAATTGCTCATGTTCCAACTGTTGCGGTAAAAGGGATTCTCACACAACCTGACCCGGAAGGAAGAAGGGTGAAATGGATAGCGACATTCTTGGAGTATGACATAGAGATTAACCTACCAAGTTGGTTAAAGGGAAAGGATTGGCGAAAATGATGACAGAGTCAAACTGTGAGTCTTTGCATCTCAATTTATTATCTAGTCAATCTCATTAGTTGTATACAGAGGTGGAAGTAATGATTGACTTTGTTGCATCTCCATGGTACTCTGATATTGTTCATGTTCTTTGAAATTTACAAGCACCAGCAGGATTGAGTGAATCAAGGGCAAGATTGGTGAAGTTGAAAGCTACTAAATTTTGTATTATAAATCGATATCTTTATTGGAAGGACCCTAGAGGTGTATTACTCAATTTCCTTTTAGAAAATGAAGCCCAGCATACAGTAAAAAAATTTCATAAAGGATATTGTGGGGGACATCATTCTTGGAAGGTGACGGCAAATAAAATCTTGAGAGCAGGTTATTACTGGCCAACATTGTTTACAGATGTGTATAAAGAAACTAGCATATGTCATCAATGCCATATTTTTTACGGTAAAACAAAGGTAATTCCCCTTCTTCTCAATCCAATAATAGTATAAGCTCCTTTTCAGCAGTGGGGTTTGGATTTCATTGGAGAAATAAACCCGAATTCTTCAGGACAGCATAAAAGGATCTTAACAGCCACATATTATTTCACAAAATGGATCGAAGCAATTCCTACTAGGAGAGCCACTGAGACCGTAATTATGGACTTTCTTAAGGAAAACATACTGGCTAGGTTTGGGTGCCCCAGGAGAATAGTGACTGATAATGCAGTAGCCTTCAAATCCAAAAAGATGATTAATTTCTGTCATAAATATCATATCAGCTTAAATCATTCAACTGCTTATTATTGACAGGGAAATGGGTTGGCTAAGTCTTCAAACAAGAGCCTGGTAAGGATTATAAGGAGGTTGTTAGAAGATAATAAGAAATCTTGGCATACCAAACTCAAATATGCTTTATGGGCCAACAGGATTAGTACTAAAAGAGTGATTGGGATGTCCCCTTTCCAATTAGTATATGGAATTGAAGTTTTTTTTCCAGCATCGTTGGGTGTTCCGGTTATGAGGTATTTTCAAGATCAACAAGAAGAGCCAAA
The DNA here is from genome assembly GCA_001517045.1 of Pseudotsuga menziesii. Classification (NCBI taxonomy): domain Eukaryota; kingdom Viridiplantae; phylum Streptophyta; class Pinopsida; order Pinales; family Pinaceae; genus Pseudotsuga; species Pseudotsuga menziesii. The sequence goes on along the minus strand of LPNX011178494.1, from coordinate 60,526 downwards.
CCACATGCAGAGAAGGATAAACCAAATCATTGAGTTAGAAAAGCAAAGGAATAAGGCTTATGATAAAGTACAAACACACCAGGAAAAAATGAAAAGTACTTTTGATAGAAGGGTGAAATAAGAACAGTTCTAGATTTATGACCTGGTGTTAAAATGGGATGCCCTAAAGAAGATAAACATGGAAAATTTGATCACATGTGAGTGGGTTCTTATGTTATTGCAGGTCACAGAGGGGAAAATGCATTTCTTTTGGAATATTCAAATGGGGTTTCTTTGGAGAGTAACCCTGTCAATGGAATATTTTTGAAGCATTACTTGTCTTAAGGTGGAAGGTAAAGGTTGTACCATAGTCTGTAAATATTTGATTTCTTGAAAGTAGTACAGATGGTGAGCCAAATATTTTTGAAGCCTGGAGTGATGGCCCTCAGATTTAGGAGGTAAGCCATTTTTTTTCTTTAATAGAAAATATATCAAATAAATTGTAAAAAGTTTGGAAGTTTGGACATAAATATTAAAGATAGGAACCTGGTCTACAAGTTCTTTGATACCTCATAGGGAGGATATCATCCCTAGTTGGAGCCAGTTGTTAGCACCTCTATTTTAAACAGTTGAGGAAGAATCTGATGGAGGAGTAATAAAAGCATACATGAACTTGGCTAAGTTAAATATTTTGATTCTATTGTCAAATGGTGCATAATGGTCAATTTGGAACGTAATCCAATGGTATAGAATGATTGAGGTGAAGATCTACGGGTTCAAACAAATCCGCTAGATAAAGATGCGCAGGAGATAAGGAGAAGCGAATATGGTTAACGAAGCTTGAAGATCAATGCTGATGGAATAAAACGAATGAAATCTATGGTTGAGAAATAATCCGTTGAGTTAAGATGCATGTTTAAAAAAATAAAAAGGGCTAGGAGAATGCGTACATCAATCTCAATCCAACGGTTTAAAGAAAAGATGAAAACTCATCAACGGTTATTATCAATTCTAGACGAGAAAGTTTCAACATGGTTAAAATGGAAAGGTGGTAGTGGAATGTAAACCACGGTACACATGGTGATTCGAGGTGAGTTCTGCAGAGAAAAGAAGTTAAAGGAAAATCGCTTAGTGGAGGCTCCAGAATAGACAGTTATATAAAGGTGAAGTTGACTTGGTATTAAAAAATCATTTTTATTTGCATGCTATGGACGAGCGAAGGAGACATCCCGCCATCTTTTCGAAATCAACCTTACATATCTATAGTCATAGTCACAGTCATAAATGGGCCTTAAAACGCTTAAGCTTTGTTCAAATAATTATCGCCATTGTCCATTATGGAAAGAGAATAGGGGTTAGGAGTTTTAAGCCAAGTTTTGGATGAAAGGGAAGAATTTGTTGTTGATAGAGACAAAAATGTTTGTGACCCGGTTTTATCAATTGGAAATGTATCAGTCTCCAAGGAATGGTTTTGGCAATGTAATTTGCATGGAAATGACATTTTGAGTTTCTATAAGTCTTTTTCGTATTATTTTGCCATTGAATAGACTCTACCCTTTCCAGAGTTTGTTGAATGGTGCCCAAGTAGTTATTCACCTTCTGAAAGAGTCATCATGAGTCATACCACATCTAAAATACTTTGTAAGATTGATGCTAAAGCCATTCGTGGAATACTTAATTTACTTGATAGTTTCTCTAACAATTGTCAGTCTGTGAATGAGTCTGTCTTAGCCAAAATGTACAAAAGTTGTAAAACCAAAATTAGATGTGGGTTTCTGTCCAGTATCCTTAATGAAGGTTAGTCATTAGAGGGTGTTTTTCTGTCATATAAAGTTCACATTTTCAAAGAAGAAGTGCAATTGGTTATGTCTTTGGTCTATCAAATTTTAGGTTTAGATGATGGCATTCATATCAGTGAAGTTGTCTTAGGTTTTTTACTGAGATGAGTATTTAGTCATGAGTCCCATTTAGTCCATTATTTCAATCTGGATGAGTATTTAGCGGAAGTCATCCATCTCTAGTTAGTCGAGTTTCCAAAGGTCCGGTTATTAAAATATCAGTCATAACTGTTGAACATATTGTTGTGTTCAAATGTATCATAATTACAATTCCTGTCCACTATTTTCTCTCCAGATCTTCCAAAACAAATCAATATGCTTGAGTTTGTAAATTCCATTATGTCTGATATGTACAAATTGATATTTGATGAAGTGTTACCAAGGGTACTAGAAGAAATGAAACTCATGCTGCAGTCATCTTCAGAGGATAGAATAGGAGACTGGTTCTTATACAAATATTTTACTGTTTTGAGGGTGTATGGTTTCACAAGGGAACCGTACAGGTTACCTGTTTTTCTAACTCCTAGAATTTTTGCACTTGAATTCATGAGGGAAAGATTATGTGCAGAGGAGGAACATTTTGGAGCATTCAAGAAGTATTCTAACATTAAATTTTCCCTTAAAGTTGGTCCATTTATATTCAAAAACAAAAGTTCCTTGATGATTGTGGAAAAGTTATTAGAAATTATGGATTTCCAGAAAGAACAGAGAATCAATTATGATACACATCATATAATTTCTCAAAGGAAGCAATCAAATAAAAGCAAACCATTCAATCATCAGTTTGTTGAAGGTTTAGAGGAAATAACCAATTTGTCTTGTTTTGTAGAAATTTCAGTAATTGATGAAAGTAGGAGCAGTGGGTTGATTACAGTAGTTCAAGCACCTGAAAATCCTAGCATTTTAAATAAGAGAAGTCTTTCTAAGCTGGAGGATATGGATGTTGATGAAAACAATTCATATAAAAATATTAAAACGCATTCTCAGGATGATCCCGTTTCAAGAGAAATAGTCTCAGAAGATTCAAAGAAAATAGTTTTGTTCCCAAAGAAGTCAGTACAAATGCATCAGTTTTCCTTTGGAGGAGAGGGTAGTGCAGAGCCCAGTTCAAGTTTCAAATCTAGAGCAGAATTCATGTCAAGCTATGCTGAGAAGTAGATGCAATCATTGGAGGAGACCAAAAATCTACTCCCTCAAGTTATAAGTCTAGTCAACCAAATGACATCACTGATTTCTACTCAGGATGTGGAGAGGAACACCTTGAAGTTCGTTATGGTAAGTGATAAAAAAGTGTCTAATATTGAAGTAAGGCTAGATAAAATCAGTGTCGCCAACAAGATTCAACTCCACAAGCAAATGGGAGATATTATTTATTCATAATTATAAAATGCCATTACGAAAATTAACAAATTGCAAGCCCTTGTAGATAAATTGGAAGTCCAGTTGAAACATGAAAAAGTAGAGAATAAAGAAAATTTGATCTAGATTAAGAAGCTGCAGAAAGATGTTATAAGCTTGTGAAGTGAACCAGGAAATGCACAAGCCACCAAAAAGATTTTGGAAGAAAAAGAAAATACCATCCAGGTATTGAAAAAGAGGCTGAAAATTCCAAATTCTAAACATGCTCAGTCCCCAGAGTTATTTTCATTACAAGAAGAAAAAGATAAGGTTTATCAAGAGATGATGGATTACAAAGGCAAAGCATTAAAATTACAGGAGGAAAAAAGCAAATAGAAAATGGAGAGAACTGAATTGATGACCCAGATTTCAAAGTTGAAAAAAGATCAAAACGATGAAAAGGAAATCATGGAAGAGCTGATGAGCCAAACTCCTGTTGATACAGATTTATCTCTTGTAAATATTGAAAAACCTTTAAATGAATTTTCTGCTGATGATTTGTTAGTGCCAATGTCACAGGTGAGCCCGAAAGATATGGAAATCAAGGAATTGAAAGAAGAGAATGAGAAGATTAAATCAGAATTGGCTAGAATGATTGAAAATAAGAATAAAATATTAAATGATAAAAGCCAGTTGCAGAAAAAGTTTAATGAGTTGAAAGAAATAAATACAGGAAAGGCTCCTCTACAAGGAGGTAAGCATATAATTTGGGATACATTATATGTGGAAGTTACTAAGTTTAGACATTATCTAAATTTTATCAATGATCACAGTGCATTGGTTAATTTAGCTACTGAGAGAGTAAAATTTGCAAACGATACCATGGAGAAGAAGCCCTTAAACACAACTCAAAATGCTTTAAATTTTCTGAATTCTCTAACATATCAAAAGTTGCAGGAGATCGAGATTAAAGATAGAGTAGCTGTTGTACTATGGTCAAAGAAATTTATTAACAAACATAAGCTCATGAAGGTAGTGCAAGATAAATCAAATGCAATGTCTTCATAGATAAATGATTTCAAATGTGATTTTAAGGAGTTATTTGAAGACGGCCTCCCTTCTTTCCAGGACGATGAGGGAAGACTATTTTCTTAGGAACACTATTATAATCTGTTAGTACAAAACTGCATGCACCATTCCAAGTTTGAAGACTTTATAAAAGGATTGACTAGGAAAATCATCGTAGAGAAATAATAGAAGATTTTGAAATATTGCAAAAGTTTATGATCGTTAGAGGAGGATTTCCCACTGTAGCTTATGAGGCTTATGTGGATCTGGAAGTATCTATCAGAGAAATGACAGAGTATGACATGCCAGGTCCAGAATAATGGAGGATCATGGAAATATTTGGGAAGACCAAGTATATTCTTCATCCTTAAGAACAAGTGTTGTGCATTGTGGAGCTTCTTATTCAGGCCTTGCTGTCACCAAGTTGATTATAGTTAAACGATCTGTTATCAGAATTGAAGCACGTAGTTTATTCCTAGTTGTTAGGGATATAGTTACAAAAAACTTTGATTAACAGATTATTCAGTTATTGATCTTCTTAGGAAGAAGTTATTTATGTATATATTTGAATTTACTTGATGTATTGGGGGTTGGAACCCATATGTTGGACCGATGTGTTTTTTGTTTGTTTTGAGGACATATAATTTTTGAAATAACAAAGCTAAATGTTGGTTAATCATCATAGATTCCTGTGTCATTTATGTTAGAGTCTATGCCTTTACTTTCTATGTGATTGTCTTCTAAGTTCCTACACTCCATTTTGTTTTCTTCATATCTGAAGCATAGTGTTGAATAGTTAAGAATTCATGCTTGTTATGCTCTAGCTATTGTTTCAGATATTTCATAAATAATTCTGCTAAAGTTGATATGGAATTCATCTCATGATGCTCTATATTGATGGATTGTTCATGTTTCTTTCTCATTCACCTGAAATCAATGAATGACTATGACGTGATGGTTATATTTCCTTTGTTGAAATCCCGTGTATGAAAGCTTTGTGTTATCTTTATCTATTTGACTCCATTTTCCAATGGTTATATGTGTTGTTTCAACCATCTGCAATATTTTAAAGTATTGATTCCAATATTTGGCCTTGTTCAATTTATATTTGAGATATCCCTCTCTGGAAATAAAAGTCGGTTTCTTTCCGAAGTGGTTTTTGTTGTTACCTTTGGGATTTACCTTTTACAACCTGGGTACATTCTGAGTGTTAACAACTGTAATTTGGATTTGAAATATCCTTTTGGATATGATCCAAAAGGTGTCTCTCCACCAATACATGAGCCCACATCTCTGTTAGTGATCTGCATATCACCCACCATGAAATTGGAAGTGCATTTATTCTCCACACTACTAACAACCAATTTTTTTACAGTTGGGTCTTCATGTGCACATGGATTCTCTTCATCTTCTTTCAAGCATCTTAATGCATCTCCATATTGAGTGGTACTCAGGTCACAAATCTTGGAAACTCTTCTTAAAGAGAACCCAAAAATCTCTTAATTCTTGAAGATGTAGATGGATTTGAAGAATCTTCCTTCTTTCCTCCTCTTTTAGCTCTAGGAGGAAACCTTCTAGTCTCCACTTCCTTGCACACTTCATGAACCATGTGTTCAATCCTTCTCATGTTTGTCCCAAAATAGGGATCTATGAACATGTTATGTATCTCAGGAATGCAGTGCTCTCAAAAATATATGACCTCCCTTATATCTTCCTTCAACGCATAGTATTTCATGGAATACTAGAATAGTTCCTTCCATTGAACATTTGGCCATGGATGCTTGCAGATTTATTCCAAAGAGTTTGATCATAAGTTGAGATCCAAAAAGCATCAACATCATTCCTACTACCTCTACCTGAGGTACCGCATTACGGATATTCATAGAATTCCTCTTCAAACTGCTTAAGGTCTTCATCTTCTTAATAGATTTTGCAGTATCATTCATACTTCTCATCAAATTCTTCTTCAATCATTGGTAGGATCCTCATGGCTGCAACTTGACTTAATGATCTGCAATGTTAGTCCATGGGGAGCCTTCTTTCCATAGGATGATCCAAGGAAAGTGATATGATACCACTGTAATGTTTTGATATCTGATATACAAATATGAATACTAACTATTGCTGGAAATTGAATAAAATTTCTGATATGAACTTGTAGACACTCAATACAATTTTAGACTAGGAAAATCAAGGTATTTTGATGAGAAATTTGCAGGCATGGGAGTAGGCAGGGGAAAGAAACAAAAGATAATTTTCAGAATAGTGAATTCATTTCATATAACATATTTATATCAGGGACCATTCAGGTTTTAGAATCCGCTCTGTGAAAACTTAATTCCTCACTTCTGGGCCACCCAATCGTGAAACTATGGAAATTTATTCAGTCCTTTCGACTAGGGGATTAGGGAAAGGAACGGATGTGTTTTATAGAATTTATGTATCACCAAATAAATTTCATGAAATTTTGTGACATTTATAGAGAATATTGAAGAGTTTAGGAGTGAATTGGGGATTTTAGGCAATTTTGGACTAGGGAAGTCCTGCGCAAAGGAGGCTCCCAAAACATTGTATAAACTTAACAAATTTTCAATATGGAAGTATTTGTGGGTAGGTGTGTCTTTAAATGATACATAGAAACTTACATAATATAAATTTATTGAATATAATTCCTATAATTACAAAAATGGCGAGACTAGTCAAATTTAACTAATCAACTAGCTAGGGTGTGCTTGAATACATGAATTTACTACCAGATTACTTTGAGACCTGTTAATTATTTATGAAAGAGACTTGTATATTATTTATTAACACATAAAACCATGCAAGACTCTCCCATCATGTTACTTCACATCTTTACTGCATAAAAACTGACAAAAACCCCATATAGTGGGAAAAGGAGACTCATTCATGGAAACTTAACATAGAAGCTTTCTGGAACATGAAATATCACTATATTACAGAAGTGATAAGATTTAATTTCATTGAACAGAACATAAATAATATTGGAGCATTTATATCTCCATAGATATTATACAACACTAAGGGCAAGAGGTCCAAATCTCTCATAAAACTGGGAATGGGAGCATAGGTGAAGCTAGGCTTCACTGGAGCTCAAATTTTGTAAACATGATGGATTCAATAGGATTGATATGAATATGATATCATGGGATGATATTGAACTTCTCCAATATATCCAAAGAAAATGAACGAGAGGAATAAGAATGGGGAAGGAAGGAATTGGGGTGCATCTCCCAATGACGGAGGCGCAACACTCAGATGAAGCAATGCTTCACATAAAAAATAATTAATCATTAATAATATAAACTGAGTAAATGAGCTCTAATTATTCTTTAATATATCTCTAGGTGACTTTCTTAGCAATTAAAGGCAATAGGTGACTTGTGAGAGCAAGTCATCCACCTAGAAGCCCTAACCCTAGCCACATATGCACCCTCCTTGAGAAAATTGGAATGTAGGACCATGTGGAGATGTTTCCCTATCCAAGTCATCCATCTGAATTAGAAACTATGCCTTCCTTATTCAAAGAGTTGTTGCTTTTATCCTAACAGTTTTATGCTTTTCTTTGCTTTTGAGGCTGAGTCTCCAAAAGGAAACGACGCCCTCCTTTGCCAAAACTTTCTTGCTTTTGTTCTGACAAATTTTCTAAGTCTCCAAAAGGAAACTACACCCTCCTTTGCCAAAACTTTCCTGCTTTTATTATGACAACTTTTTCCATAGCTTTTGGGCACTTTCATTTTTCTCTCTGATTTCTTTTGTCATAGAGTTTCCACTTTCTTAATCTCCTCCCTTTGTCAAGTTGGCTTTCCATTGTGCCTGACATGGAAATATCAAGTCCACATGTTATTTGCACAATAGTTAATTTATAATAATAAAAATTAAACTAAGTATAGGCCTCATAAATAATATTTGGAGAAATTTCCCTAGCTGAGGTAATTAATTCACCTTTGACCCCCAAGGTGTTGGGCATGGTCAACACCTTTATGTCCAAAAATATGGAGACATGATAAAATCGAGTACTATTATGGAGGAATCATATCAGTAATAAGCAAAGTAAGAAATACACTACATACAAAAATACAAACAGAGACAATATGCAAGAATTGGAGACAATCTCTGTTACTTCATTATTTCTTCCTTACTACTATATATTACAATAGTGTACATGCTTAAATAGAGTGTTGAGAATTCTTGGGTTGTCTACCCATTATGTTTAGTTACAAGAGAAGTTGGAACGATTCCAGAATTTCAACTGTTACAGACGACTGGAAAACGGAAAGAAAATCTATCAAAGTTTGGCGGTAGCCGGTGTCGACGATGCATGCCGAGGTGCTAAATATTTCAAATTTGATATTGAAAATGTAGAGGTGTGGAACTTGTTGAAGTCGATGTTGAACCCATCAAGGTGTGAAACTTATCAAATTTGACGTTGGAATCCAACATCTCCTAAAAACCATGCCAACTGCTAGCTGGATTAGCGCGTGGCTTCTCATAGAAAGAAGGAATAGACTACAATGAGAGATTTACACCAGTAGTGATGTAAAATTCCATCATATATATACTTGCATTGGTTGTAGTAATGAAATGGAAGATACACCAGATGGGTGTTAATACAGCATTCTTTAATTGTGTAGTCGAAGAGGAAATGTACGTAGAGCAGCCACTGGGATTTGAGACACATGACAAGCAGACTCATGTGTGCAAATTGAAAAAGGCCTTGTACAGATTGAAACATGAACCCTCAACATGGTTCAACAGGATGGATAACTTCCTGATGAGCTTTGGATTTACTAAGAGTAAAGTGGATTCCAACCTTTACTTCAAGGTTGAATACATAATACCAGTGATGCTCCTATAAATTTTGAGACCTGTTCTTGATGGGAGAGGACAAACTCTTTATCGATGCAAAGAGGAATATTTCCACTGAGTCCAAGATTAAAGACCTAGGGATAATGCACTACTTCTTAGTCATGGAGGGGTGGAAGAGTGTGAATGGTATTTTTTTTTGTTAAAGAAAGTATTCCATGGAGATTCTAAAAATATTTGAGAATCTTGGACTGCAAGGCGATAGCCACACCTATGGAATCAAACTTGAATCTTATGTGCGATGCTTCATCTGAGTTGGTTGATGCCATGATATATTGTCAGATGATTGGTTCGCTGATGTACCTAACGAATATGAGACCAAAAATATGCTCTATTGTGAACACCCTGAGTCAGTTCCTGATGGATCTGACACATGTTCACCTGGTTGTGGCAAAGCATGCATTGAGGTACTTGAAGGGTACAATTGATTATGGTCTCAAGTATGATGTGAATCAAAAGATTAACCTACATGATTATGTTCATTCGGATTGGGAAGGTAGTGCCATTGACATGAAGAGCACTTTGGGTTGTTTCCTCAGTTTGGGAGCTGACATGATCTCTTGGTTTAGCAGGAAGCAGTCCTACATGGCGTTGGGTACAATCGAGGCAGAGCATGTTGTAGCTTGCTCGACTAGTTGTGAGAGAGTATGGTTATGGAAGCTACTCTCTTATTTATTTGATCTCCAGTTAGAAGTGACTTGTATCTTTTGTGACAACTAGTATTAAATAAAGCACATAAAGATCTAGTATATATTTAAGATCAAGTATATGTTTTTATTGCTAAAAAATAATTAATTAAATAGACAATATTTTATTTATAATTTTATTCTAAAATGTTTATTTAATTTAATGTTTCCTAATAATATATAATAATTATTATTATTATTAATTTAAAGCTATCTGTAATATTATTATTAATAATTTGAAGGTGTACTTTTCATCATAAAATCAAAATTTTTGACAGTCTTTCACATGTGATGTTTCACATCAAATACCCTAAAACATCACGAAATGTTGAAGAGATAGGTAACACGTGTTCATAAACGATCATGAGATTTCCAAACACTATCCTCCAATGAGTATCGATAGAGATAATGATAATGGTCGATTTGTACTTTACTGGCTTCTGATGGAAACATCTCATCCACAAGATTATTATACCATTTAAAACAATGGTAATTCAACTACCATATGATCACTTATATTGAAACATGATTCACGTTTGAAAAGCATAGCATTCCATAGAAAAAAGTATTGTAACTATGCCTCATATCCTGCACATTATCTACAAATAGGTAGCAATGCCCATTGGAACAATCCAAAACTTTCACAAATTCTCTCCAGCCATATAAAACATATTACTGAAGAGTTGAGGGACAACTAGGCTAGTGAAGAGAATGGATGCTATGAGTCTATTGACGATTCCCATGTCTAATCTGAACTATTTTAGGAGTGAGAGGCCAAACCCATCCGTATTTTGTCATTTTTATGAACAGTGGAGAAGCCTTGCATAATTCTCATTCGATTTTAATCATATTGTTTCAAAGGAGAGGAGATCCCAGTACCGAAGCTTTTCCTTCCACATAAGAAAATACGTCTCTGTACTGCAGAAGAAAAAGAAATTGGCCCTACTAAAATGGACTTAGACCAAACACTTTCAGGAGAAGTGATACTACAAAAATGATCTATTCTCAACGCTACTGATTACTTTGCAGTTCTGGAAGATGAAGAATCTAAGTTTATGGGCAACAGAGTGTCCCTACAGCTGGTGAGAAGCGATTAGATTGATCCAGGTAAACCAATTATTGCCCTTAATATTATCCGCATCTATTTGATTTAGATGGTTTCCATGCTGTTTTATATAATATATGCCCTTTAAAGTTTCTGATGTTGTTATAATCTGCGTACAAATCATTGTATTTTGGCAAAAACTGGAGTGGGAAATTTTTTTGGTGAAGGATCATATTTAAAGTGGTATCCCTTCAATGGAGCCATTGCTAACGATAGACGCCACGAAATCACCTTCAAGTGGAAGGCCAGTCTGGGCGTTTCGGGAGCATTCTTGATAAAGAACATGCATTAAAGAGAGTTTGTAGAAGGAGCAAGTCGATAAGTCGACTTGAACGAGAGCTGACTTAGTCGATCAACCGACTAATTCAATGGGCCAACTTAGTCGATCAGCCAACTAAGTCGGTTGGCCAACTAAAATAAGAAAATAGGTCAGCCACCTAAGGTCATGTTGGTTCACCGAACCGACAGGTAATTATTTTGTAACTGCTCTGTAATCATATATATTAGACTATTGAGCCAGATGAGAACTCAGTTCAGTTCTCTGTGTTTTATGGACTCACGTGTATAATATAATCTATTTATTCTTCTATTTGTTCTTATCTCTTGTCTCTGTTTTAAATTTATATGTTTTAGTGTGTATTATTGGTAACTTTATGTGATCTGTGAGATTACAACATTGGTTCCGTTGCTGGTAGTACACGACTGGAATGTATGCAAACAGATGATACCAAAGCAAGAAATTAAGGACTGGTGGGAATGTAAAGTTGCAAACTATTTGCAAAATTACATGCGAAGGAACAGATTAATAGTCGCACAAGCAAAAGAAATATTTTTGACAGAGACGCATGAAAATTTTGTTGAATCAGTACCCCAACTTTTGAAGAAATTCTTGGATGAGAAAGACGGATAGGATTAAAGAACAACAATTGCTGGAAAAACTGATCCACGGAGGTAGAACAAACTTGTCGGAGTGCTTTGAAAAAATCGTTGATGACTTCTGTGAGGAGAAAGTAGTCGAAGACAGAACTTCAGTTGAAACAGTCAAGGAGAAATTTTACACAGATCTCACTGAACAATTTATGTTCTCCCTATCGACCTTGCTCTTCAAATTCTTAATCGAGAAAGGAGCAGGACATATCGTTGAACCTCATTCATCACTTCATGAACTGCCATCAAACTCTAACTAGGCAGAGAAGCAGAGGAAGTAGGAGAAATTCATTGCAAAAAAGGAGTGGGAATACTTCCTAAGAAAATAAAATGAACTATCTGGGCTTTCAAAAAAGCATCAAGTAGGCTATGGGGGGGTAGCTGGTCATATGTCGATATAAGAGTATAGTGGACCCTTGCCGACTAAAACCAGATATCAGTCACTAGTAATGAGAAGTTGACTAAAAGGGAACTCAAGAGAATAGTATCATACAAAGGTATTTCAGACTTTCAAAAAATAGAAAGGGAAGAGAGACACCAGAGAAGGGAAGCAAGACGAGAAAGATCCTTAGAGCTGCACAAAGGAAGAAGTCTTAGGGAGAATGACCAGGAAGAGAATCTTCCAGAGTTGGGTCATGATCGACAGGAAGAGGGAGTGGAACAAGAAGCATCCCTTAAGGAGGAAGAATTGTGGATAGAGCAGCCAGAAGCTCTCCAATTAAGAGCTCCCAATGAAGGAACAACCCTTTCCCCATTAAATCTATGTACTCAAATATAGACTATTGTCGAAGAAGACCTCCGACTATGAGCTGGTGACTTTAGTATATGGATTCGACTAAACGACGACACATACACTAGGTGACACCTGATTATACGTCGACCAGAGGAAGGGAACTAGGTGACCTTTCAAGCGGCACCCTCCCACCGAAGTATCCACTTTCTCTTATCAACACATGAAGGAGCCCCCCCCCTGCCAAATACAGCTTTCGAAGAAATATAACACTCAAAACTACGATCAAATAGTTGCAGTAGACCATCGACAGCAAAATTCAACATCAACCGACTGCAAGTCGACGAAGAATCAACAATCGATGGGAATGGAAGTTCCATCGACCAGAGTTCCGCAGGAACAAATACACCAATAACCCCACCACCCTCATCACCATCCCCACCTCCACCACTGCCACCTCCTGAGAGCAGTGACAGTGATTCAGACATGGGTCACAGATCGGCTCACATTCCTCTATACGAAGGGGATGAGGACCCCAGATGACACTGGTTCGTCTATGAGTCGACTTGGGAGGCCAACCAAGTTACCAACGAAGATAGACAAATGGCATAGTTCACAGATACCTTAAGGAAAAGGGCATTAATTTGGTACATGACCTTTTCAGAGAGACGACCTAGAGTGACAAAAGTCGAGATTAAGGTGCAATTTTTGTCATTTTTCAAAACCCCAGATGCTAAGCACCTGGCCATGAAAACTCTTAAAACTACATCACAAAAGCCAGGGGAATCCGTCCATGGCTACAATAAGTGTTGGAAGGACCTACTGAGCTAGTTGGATTATGTTATAGATGAACATTTACTAATCCAATGGTTTCTTGTAGGACTATCTCAGAAAGTACGTCGACACATCAGTCTGGAGACGTTCAAAACCTACGAAGATGTGCTAATGAAAGCTCTTCAGGTAGAGATGGACGACGATATATCCTCTTACCCCACGGACCACAGATTGGAAGAACAACTTGAGAACATACAGAACTCTCTGAAGGAGCTAAGCCTCAAGAATCAGGAGATCTGGTGCACCAAATGCTCGATGTCCGGCCATTTGAAAAATAATTGTTGATAAGAATATAGCCGAAAAGACGTTCGATTCGTACAGACTAAGTCCTTTTGTGACATTTTCCAGGAACATAGAGATCGCTCAATGAAATACTGCCTGTTTAACATGAATAATGGCAAGGCTTCCTGGTGTGCCATCTGTGATACCCAAAGTCATAACACGGCCAACTGTCAGTTAAACCTGAAGAACTGACAGAACTATCAGGTGGTCTACCAAACGAATGCAGTGGCACAACATAATGAGCAAAACAATCTAGCAAACAATCAAAATGGTCACAGATACAATGGTCGATTGTATGAGCGCCAGTACAACAATTGACGCCAAGGCTATGGAGGAAGAGGTTGATTCCCTGGGAATTGTGACACACAAGTGCGTCGACCCATCCAGTGCTTCACATGTTACAAAGAGGGTCACCAGTAGACAGACTGTCCATACAAGGACAGGACTGATCTCAAATTCTATACCCACTACGGGGTAGGGGATCACTCACTAGAGGATTTCCCTACCATGTTAGAACAAATTAATACCAAGAAAAATGTTAATTTCTTGTCTTGTGTGCAAAAGAATGATGTAATAACCACCAAAAATTTACATATTGTAACTCGGCAAGGAACAAAAACACGAGCTGATAACCCCAGAATTAGTAAAATAAAAGAGAAAAATGTCTATCCTAACCCACTAAAGGAAAAAAAACATATAAAGAAGCAACTCATGTATTTCAAGAAATTGCACGACAAGAAAACATGCATAATAGTCGACCTAACACAATAGATAAATTAATCCAACTCATTCAAACAGACAACTCAGTATCTCAGTTCATTTATTTGTATCATGAAATAAAAGGTACCAACTCTGAAAAACAAACAAAAAACATCTGCAGCTTAAATAAAAAAGACAAAAGTGATGCTGACCCACTTGTCAACCTTGAAATCGAAGGTTACCATGTCCAACAAGTAGTGCTCGACTTCGGATCACAAGTAAATATCATGACTCGTGACACTTGGGAATAGATGGGCAGACCTCGACTCTATGAGTCAGGCATATACTTGAAACTAGCCGACCAAGGCCTAATTGAATCCATTGGAGTCTAGAAAAACTTCAACACGGCTATAAAAGGAATCTTGACCAAGGTCGATTTTGAAATCATTGACCCAAAAGAAGGATCCAGCTCTTTCCCAACACTAGTAGGTCGACCTTGGGGTAGAAAGATGAAATCATCCATATCCTTGGACAAGGAACGAATCAAATTGAAGGGAAATGGAAAAAAGGTCATTGTACCCATTCATCCATCTAAAGGGGAACCTTGGACTGAACCTATTCATGAAGAAGTCGATATTTGACAACTCTACCAAATCCACAAGAATGCAAATTATATAGAACCAAACATCCATGAAGAACTTTACTTAGGTAACCAAGACTCAGTTGGTTATAACTCAGACGCCGAATTATACGATTGGGAGATCAAGAACTACAAAACACAAGCAAGAGGGTGCTGGACTATACAGAAAGTACAGAAAAATCCCACCCAACAGCGCTTCATAGTGTCTGTTGTTCCAAAAAAATTGAAAAGAAAATGAGGGAACACCCTACCTTACAACTGACCAACCTAAATACTACACAACTACCAAGATATAGGGAAAGGGAATCACCAGTCATGCATGTCGAGCAAGTATCCAAAAATATTGGTGAACATGGATGACTTCGAAGCCTAGTTGAAACTTTTACAAGACAAGCAGCTAGATGGTGGGATACCCATCAGACAAGACTACAGACCTAGACAACTGATTTGACTTACTTTGTCGAAATATTTGGAGGAAAAAAGTTAACCCAACAAGCTTAGATACCTGTATTCACTCAAGGACAGAACCTAGAAGATCATATCAAAACCTATGAAAAGGAGTGGAGGAGACTTGGATACAAGGATGAATGAGCATGGCCACACTTGTTCCCATCAACCCTAGCCAACTTACCAAACAAATGGTATAATATGGAAGAAGCTAGAGGTGAAACCTTCTTATGGCACGAACTTAGGGAAAATTTTATTAAAGATTTCAACTTCATACCTCAAAATGAAAATCTGGTCGAAACAACAAAGCAAATTAAAGAATTCATCCAGCCGACCGAAAATAAACCCTTGTAAGATCACTGACAGACAAGGAAATGGAACAAAATACAAAAACCTCAGTCGACAAGATTACAATTAGAAAATGGAAACACAGAAGGAAAAAGCTTTATATGGAAATCCAACCATGTCGAGACAACAAAACCTATCTGCACAATCCTGAAATTTGAAACAACTGACAAACAAGATACTGACATATTGACTGCAGCCGACTTCCCATCCACATTCTCACAATTCAAAGAAGGAATTCGACCGATCAATGAAGCCAAAGCACCAGAGTGGCTAGATGCTAAAGTCAAAACCAAATAAGTCGACATCTCAAATGATGATCGACCAAAAATGGCAAAGATTGGTGACTACTGGAGCGAACAACAAACCACATAGATAGTGAGTTTACTAAAGGAGTTCTAAGATTCCTTTGCTAGGGATTATAAAGACCTACAATGATTAGTCCATGAAATGGGAGAAATGAAAATTGATACTAAACCTGATGTCCGACCTGTCAAGAAAAGGCCTTATAAACTAGCTCACAAATACAAGGAGATAGTAAAAAAGGAAATTGATAGCATGTTAGCAGCAGGAATCATCTACCCTATCGACCAATCGGAATGGGCAAGTCCAATGGTGGTTCAACCTAAGAAACATGACCTGACCAGACTAAGAATTTGTGTCGACTTCCGGGAACTAAACAAAGTAACAATGACAGACCCATTTTTCGACCCCTTATGCAGATGAAATCTTGAATCAAGTTGCAAGACATGAATGCTACTCATTTACAGATGGATTCTCAGGCTATAACCAAGTACCAATAGCCAAAGAGGACCAGAACAAGACAACATTTGTGTGTGAATTTGGTTCCTTTGCTTACAAAGTTATGCCTTTTAGATTAAAGAATGCACCTGCAGTGTTTTCTCGAATTGTTGTAAAAACATTTCAAAAATATATCTATAATACCATGGCAGTATACTTTGATGACTGGACAATATATTCCACCCTAAAAGATCATTGCAAATGGATCCGACTTATGCTGGAGAGATGTCGACAGATTCAGCTCTCCCTAAACATCAAGAAATGTATATTTGTGACCCCCACAGGGATACTATTAGGGCACATTATCTGTAAGGAAGGTATTAAGGTCAACTTCGCAAAAATTAAAATTATCCTCGACCTAAAACCACAAGTAAACCCCAAACAAGTCAAGGTGTTACTTGGCCACATAGGCTATTACAGAAAATTCATAAGATATTATTCAGATATGACCTATCCTCTTGAAGAACTATTAAGGGAAGATCAAGAGTTTAACTGGACAGAGGAATGCCACATATCATTCAAAAAATTAAAAAGAAAACTAGTCGAAGCCCCCATCCTAAAGTTTCCAAACTGGTCAATCAAATTCCATGTTCACATTGATGCATCATACCTAGCAATAAGAGCAATCCTAACTCAATTAGGAGATGATGGAATGGATTATCCCATATTTTACAGCAGTATAAAATTAAACAAGGCTAAAAGAAACTATTTGACCACAGAACGAGAAGCCCTAGGTATGGTCTTTGCCCTCCAAAGGTACCGACATTACCTCTTAGCTAACCCCTTCATATTCTACCCTAAACACCAGGCCCTGAATTATCTTGTCAATAAATCACTCCATCATGGAAGGATTTGTCAATGGTTACTTCTCTTCCAAGAATTTGAGTTTGAAGTCGTTGTCCGACCAGGCAAGTTAAATTTTGGGCCTGACCATCTATCCCGGATCGACATAAGAGAAGAACCGACTGGAGTCAACAATGACTTACCTGATGCACATTTATTTCAGATAGAAGCAGTCCCAGCAGAACTAGAGGAAATAGCTCAGTTCTTAGAAGACGTACATGCACCAGAAGGTATGAGCACCAAGAAAAATTAGATTTTAGCTATGAAGGCTGCACCATACAGTCTCATCAATGGATTTTTATACAAAATGGGATTATACGACATCCTCAGAAGGTGTGTACTCGAACATGAACAAGACCAAATCATGCATGAAGCACACTATGGACTGGCAGGAGGACATTTCCAAGCAGACACAACCGCAAAGAAAATCCAACAGTCAGGATTATGGTGGCCGACACTCCACAAGGATTGCAAAAATTTTGTTAATCGATGTGACAGATGTCAACGACTAGGTCAACCTCTTCCTAGTACAGAAATTCCATTGATATTAGTAAACCCCAGTATCACATTTGAAATCTGGGCCATAGACTTCATACGACTATTTCCTATCCCAGCGAAAAGATCAGGTGCAAGGTATACTATTACTGCAGTGGAATATGTCACTAAGTGGGCAGAAGCTGAACCAATCAATACATGTTCTAGTGAGATAGCTGCTAAGTTTATCTATGAGAATATCATCACTAGATTTGGATGTCCACTAACCCTGATTAGCGACCAGGGGACACACTTTATCAATAAGACTATCAAAACCCTAACCGACCAGTTCCAAATCGACCACCATTGGAGTACAACATATCATCCTCAGTCAAATGGAGCGATTGAATCATTCAATAAAACATTAACAAGAGGATTAACTAAAATATGTAATGCTGACAAGGACGACTGGGATGAGAAAATACCTGTAGTCTTATGGGCATACAAAACAACCTATAAACAATCGACCGACCAAAATCCCTTTCGACTAGTCTATGGACAAGAAGCAGTAGTTCCACTACACTTCCGACAACAGACACTTATTATCACAAAAATACTACATGTCGATGTCGAACAAGGAAGGAAGGACCGACTATTTCAACTCAACAAGCTGGAAGAGCACCGACTCATGGCTATACAACACCAAGAAATCCATAAGCAATAGCAGAAAGCATGGCACGGCTACAACATTAAGAACAAAATCCTGTCGGTCGGCAACCTTCCCTTACTATACAATAGTTGGGCCAAAGGAAAACCTAAGAAACTCCACACATAATGGATGGGACCCTACGTTGTCAAAGAGATACATCTCAATGGATCAGTCCGACTAAGGACATTACAGGGCATAGTATTTCGGAAGCTCCTTAATAGAGCCCGACTAAAACGTTACAGAAACTAATTAAACAAAAATCATATAACAACCATAACCGTCAACAAAAATCCATAAAAAACTAAAAATTTCAAAAACAAAATAATACCCTACAACAAAAAACCATGACAAGAACTCACCATATTGACAACCGCCATCATGACCATCAACCACCTTCATCGACTAATTCTATCGAGCATTCTCATCACCGACACTAGCCGACAACCTCGATAGTCCCATCGCGCATTCATGACCTCAAGCACCGAAAGAAATTCACCATTAACTCACACTCACGTACTCCAGCTGGAACATCATGTCTGCCATTAATACACTTATTGCTGCACACAACCACAACATCGCATATAAATACTGGACCGTTGAAGGTTCATTCACCACAACCTATACAGACAGAGCATCAAAGCACCTAGTCGACCAAAAGCCAAGAATCCCTTAGTGACATCAACCAAACTGACACAATGGCCCCCAAGCAAACTAGAGCATCGACCAAGGCAAAGGAGATACAGGTTGCGGATAAACCTTTGGTCTACAGGCTAAAGAACATTAAAAACGCCAAAGTACAGGAAGGCTCATGGAAAAATCTATGGACCGAGATCCAAGAATGGGCCTTTGTCGACAAAAAGGACACTCAAGCAGCATAGAAAATCCAACGCAGCACTCTCTTTGGCTACGCCAATGCACCGTTGATGGCTAGCTTTGGAGGCATGAAGGAAGTTGCTATGAAGTTCATTATCATTTGATACCACAACGACCTGTTCTACTTCGACAAACCGATCGACATCTCTAGAGATGTCATCTCCAAGTTGAGCGGTCTCTCTAACAAAGGAGACCCTGTACCAGTCGAAATCAAATAAGGACTAGTCAAAGAGCTCACTAGGTCACCTTCTGGAAAAAACTCAAAAGGGTTGATGATCAGCCAAATCACAACCCAAATTCCACAGATTGTGGCCAAAATCATTGCAATCACACTCACTCTAGCAGGTTGAGGCAGTGACCTTAAGTTAGAGATGCTAGAAGCCGTCGACACTATTTCCACCGACGGACAAATATATAGATGGGGTGATTACGTCATCGACATGGTGAAGACCATCTGTGAGCGATGCCAAGAAACAGGGGGAATCATCAAGTTCCCCTCCCTCATCTTATGGATTGTCATGTACCACATCTTCCTAGAGGGGAGCCCAGTCTTTCGGGAACCATCAAAGTTTGACATGTGGAGGTTTAAACCCTTCTCTCAGAAAGGAACCCTGCAGGAACTGGAGCACAGGAAAGTATTTATGGAGAACTGGTTCCAACAACTCAAAGTCTGCACGACTAGATGGAGGGTGCCTCAAAAAATCCGACAAAATCTACTCGCGAACTCCCACATCTAGCTGGAGCTCGACCATACCTTGGTGTGGTATATGTAGGGTGAGGATTCCTATGCCAAATCCCTCGACTACTATCCATATGTCGACTAGATCTTTTGAGAACTATCTTGACAGGCCAAGACAAAAATACTAGTACCAGCAGTAGCCAAAAAGATCGACTTCTCAATCAAGGAGCCACTCACGGACCAAGAAAAGGAGGAAGACTATGAGCTCAAACTCTACATCAGCACATTTGTGTCGGAGGAGACACCAGGAGAACACACCGGTTGACTGTAGATAACTATGAAACCTCTGACCGCAAATAAAATAGAGCCACATCCATTGCAACAGACAACTCCTCCATCTCCAGCAAGTGTCATCTCGACTCAAGCACCGATGGGAAAAGCAGAACCAGACAACCTTGAGTATGCTGTTACAAAAGGTATTATTTAGAAATTGGCCAAAGAAATAGTAGCAGCTGAGAAGAAAATAAAAACACAAGAACAACAACAAGGTAAAGGTAAGCACAAGCTTATCATTTCCAAATCATCAGATGATGAAGATTAACTTGTAGCCATGGCCCTCAACATCATAGAGGATGCCGCCACAAATAAAGTCCTGGTCGAAACCCAGTTCCAACACTTTGTCGACGTAGGAGCAGAAGCAGGTCAACTGAAGAAAGTAAATACTATGACGATGCCTGAAAACGTCATCGATCTTGTGTCGACACCTCCACCCCCATCACCGACAAAAATAATCGAGGAGCAAGCACCGACACAACAGTCATTCAGCCCCCCTCGACTTATACAAAAGCGCAATGCCGAAGGCGGTAAAAGAAAAATTCGATAGAGGCATCGACTTACAATCCTTCTTTGAGACACTACCTGCATTGTTTAAATCAGCTCAGAATATTTCCACCCAGGCACCTATCTATACAGGATGGGGAACACAGCCCCCAATCGTTGCAACCATCACGTCGACCTTCACAAGACATCCTGACAAGGAACGTAAAGTCTCTGGACATCTATCCTCCACTATTGCACCAACCAAAACTGTACACCTAGTCGACCTACCAGCCATTGCACCGATGGAAGCAAAAATGACTTTCGACGTAAACTCACACCACCAACTCGACAACCCACCACTCAGCCATACTTACCCCAACCCAATCAACCCCGACCATTCGCTAACTCCATCACCACCACCACCACCACCCCTTGATTCAGAGACAGGCCCACCACAACTGACTACATCTACACAACCAGAGGTGGTAGTCATCCCACCCCCCCAACTCAACAAACCATCGTCCTCTAACCCACAAACCAAAGATCCCACATTGACTGTTGCAGGTACATAGGAGGCAGACAAAGAAAAGCACAAGAAGAAGAAAGAGAAACAGAAGAAGGAGCATCATGGAAAGTCTCCCAAACTCCAAATTAGCTTGAAGGATGCAAGCGCCTTGACCAACATAGAGATGGGACAACTCCTTAAAATGCCAGCTAATGAAGCAAAGACAAGGAGTGAGCGACGAAATAAAGAACTCACGTACAAAAACATAGAATAGGTCGAGTTTCTCGACAAATGCAGGAATTTGGCCCAGTCTGTCATGCCGGGTCCCATAGAGATTGACATAGATAGACCGCTTAAAAGAGCGTACCAGCTGTTTGAGAGCATGGTGTCGACCCTCCAAGTGCACATTCAGGAAACCAAGGAGGAACAAAAAGAGGAAACTGCCTGACTCCTCATGGCATAGCACACTGCATTTTCTGAAGCATATAAAGTATTGCAGGACCATATGGAGGAGTATGTCGTAACCAAAGAGATACTAAGAGAATAGCCTACTCACTACGGGTAGGTTTATCAGCAGACACGATAGAATCGGCAAGGGATTTAGGCGCTAGAGAGCAGAAATAACAATAAGGAAGCACTTAGAACGACAATAGAAGAACAAATAGTGCTTGAAACCGCCAAACTGCAGAAGCTGGAAAGGGAAGCACATCAGTGGGTGCGACAAGATCTCCTTAACTTAGAGAAAGTCGACATCATCTGCCCATAGATGAAATGACTTATTGAGACTGCTGAGGAGAAGGACCAATTCATGGGTCCCGACATGGAGAGGATAGCTGAAGTCTCCATCTCGAAAAAGATGTCGATCTTATCAGGATTGAATACACTCACCATTGACATCCAAAAAGTTTTGCAAAGTTGGATGGATTTCCAACATCACCTCGCCATCACAACCCCAGCCATTGTAGAAGTCTGTGTACATAAACAACCAACCATCAGACTTCATAGCCCACCGCAATAAATAGTAAAGGTCGGCAAGAATTTTGTACCTCCATGTTTCTTCGGGACGAAGAAACGTTTTGTTCATGGGGGAGATGTAGAAGGAGCAAGTCGATAAGTCGACTTGAACGAGAGCTGACTTAGTCGATCAATTGACTAAGTTGATGGGCCGACTTAGTTGATCAGCCGACAAAGTCGGTTAGCCGACTAAAATAAGAAAATAGGTCAGCCACCTAAGGGGTGAACCAACAGGTAGTTATTTTGTAACCACTCTGTAATCATATATATTAGGCTGTTGAGCCAAATGAGAACTCGGTTCAGTTCTCTGTGTTTTATGGACTCACTTGTATAATATAATCTGTTTATTCATCTATCTATTCTTATCTCTTGTCTCTATTTTATATTTATATGTTTTAGTGTGTATTATTGGTAACTTTATGTGATCTGTGAGATTACAATAGAGTTCTTTCTCAAATCTCTAACTCTTGATATCCCCGGTCCCAGTAGACTACATTTTAAGTGCAACTCCTGGATTGTCCCCTATGATACCAACCAAACATATCGTATTTTCTTCACTAACAAGGTATAGTGTATCGTGTAGTTCTTATCCATTTAATCATTTTAGCAGTTATGATCCAATATTTAATTGTCTTAAAGATTGAGGTTTACACTTCCAATCAAGTGCTTAATCGTTTTAGTGCTTTCTATTATCAGAGCTACTTACCGGAGGAGACACCGGTAGGTTTAAAGAAACCGAGGGAGCAAGATATGGTGTAACTACGAGGGAATGGAATGGGAGAGAGTAAAATATCTGATCGAATATACGATTATGACGTCTACAATGATATTGGGGACCCTGACCACAACCAGATCTGCTAAGACCAGTGTTGGGTGGATCCAAGGAATTCCCATATCCCAAAAGATGCAGGACGGGTTGTCCACCAGCTAAAATAGGTATAGCGTTAAGCCCCCATCCTCGGATTAATATAGTGTTTTCAACCTTCTTCATCAAAGTAATTTGAGAATTAATTTTTTATTGATATATCAGTTTAAATATATAAAGTTTTTATAAAATAAAATCTATTTAGAGATTTATATTTTTGTTAATGTATAAAATTAAGAAAATTAAATTCATAATTAAAATTAAAATAAAAAGAGTATGATTTTTCAATAAAAAAGTTATAATTTAAGAAGGATAAATGTTAATATTTATTTTTAACATTTATTATATACTTGGAATCATAACAATATGCCTCTAAGTATACCTCTAATCCCTAGAATCCGTAGTAAATTACTGAATTCTTACTATTTATTTTTAACATTTATTATATATTTGCAAGCATAACAATATCTCTCAAAGTATGCCTCTAATCTTTCTAACTAGTAATAAATTACTGAATTCTTAGATTTCATAGCATGTGAAAATCTATAATCTTAACTTGGAGGATCATAAGTAACTAGCTCATAGAAGAAGAACCCCTCCTTCTCCACCAATAAAATATAAAAACCAATTATAAATTAAGAATTTAATTTAGTGGTTAAATTTGATTGAAATATAAAAACCAATCATAAATTAAGAATTTAGTTTAGTGGTTAAATTTTATAAATTAATTAAATGATAAATTTTAATTTTATAAATAAACTTGATTCTTATTTTTTTATGAATTTAGTTGTTTGATTTTATTCGAAGAGTAGTTTATCTATTTTAAGTTACTTTTCACTGGGTTTTGGTTGCTTAAATTGTTTTGGTAAAATATAAATTTAGAAGTGTTTCATTTGTGTTTTTGAATCTATAAATAGATTTAACACCTTCAAATACCCTATGGTATTCAAATTATGCAAGTTTCCAACAAAAATAAGAAATAAAATATGTTTAGAAAATGTTGAAAACCTGGAATATTTAGATTACATCTTATTGAAAGAATTATTTAAATTATTTAAAATGGTATAATTTAAATTTTTACAAATGAATTTAATAATAATTATTTTTACAAATGAATTTAATAGTAATGTTAGATTATTCAATTTTTTTCACGCTAAAATATATTAACACTTGCTATTATGAAGAATCAATGTACTAGAAGATTTCGTTGTTTTTATGAAGAATCAATGTACTAGAAGATTTCATTGTTTAGATTATTCAATTTATTAGAGGTTTTAAAAATATTTAATTATTTTTACAAAAAAATTATAATTTAATTAATTAAAATTTCCTATTTAATCGTAAATGTTGCACATGTCAATGGAAAAAACAAGTAATCCAATAATAACTTAATGAAGTGTAATAGGCACTCATGAATTAAGAATTAATTCCGTTATCTTTTAAAAATAATTTAGTTATATAATTTTATTGAAATAAATATTTAAGCTGATTAAAATGTTAAGTTTTAATTTAAAAAATAAATTTAATAATAATTTTTAATGATTTAATTTTAAAAAATATTAATTTATTTTTATAAAATTTTATAATTTAATTAATTACTTATTGTTGAATTGAAGTACCTTGAAATCCAACAACCAATAATGAATCTCTCACAGCAATCGTTAACCTACCTAGACAGATTAATGATCATCATATTGAATGTTAAACATATCAATTGATAAAAAAAATATAACACGCCACTATACAATGCTTCTTGGTCAGCTAACACCTATTGAATACCATATAGCTTTGTCCTACAAATGCGTTTAAATGGTACATTTCTGGAGCTTTACAAGAAAATAATCGTTAGAAAATGATTTATCATAATCAGAAAGATTCCATTGATTTATCAGAATCGAAAAGATTCCATTTGGTACATGCTTTTTTTTGTCGCGTAGTAACCCGTCGAAGTGTTTTCTCCTACTTGGCAATTCATAGTATATGATATTTCTTACAGCTACAAATTTGAATGCAGATTCCAAATCTGAAAGCAGATTTAGTGATACGAATTTCATCTTCATTCCGCCCTACGAGAGACTACCTCATACGGATTTCACTGATTTTTGTGTCCACGTCATCTACGCTTTTGCTAACCTGATTGTCCCTATGATCACTGATGGAAGTGAAACTGCCTTCGAAACGTTCAAAAAAATTGAATAGCTCTACGTTCAGGGATATCAAAGTTCATACAACTTCCAGAGGAAACTTTTTTAGCACAAGAATCCCCTTCAGATTGTGCATGGAATTCCGGAAGCTACCAACAACAATCCACTGATACATTTTGCCTACCCTCAGGTATTTGCAGGTAAGAATGTATTAATATGTTTCTCCTATTTAACACAGCTCTTTGTTTGTGATACTCAGAAAATGAATTTTGTCCGCCATAGCTAATGAGAGCACGTGGAGGGCTGATCTTGAATTTGCACAGCAGGCTCTCGCTGGTTTGAACCCGATGGTGATTCAATGCTTACAAGTAATTCAGTTAGTCCTTGATAACCATCTTATCCCATTTATACAGGAATAGGCCAGCTATCTTTGAATTTCTTTTGTTCAAATGCTCTAATAATCAAATTTTGTTTGCGTGTAACAGACATTTCCCCCATCTAGCTGCTTGGACCCAAATATCTACGGCCCACAGTAGAGTTCAATCACCTATCAACACATATAAAAGTTCCTCGGTGACATTTCTGTTGGGCAGGCTCTTCGAGTTTTGTCTTTTCCTGTACTATGTTCTTGGTTCCTTTATATCATGTATTTCAAATCTGTCGAACGTTGATGCAGGCTGTTGCTAGAAAGAGGGTCTTTATTCTGGACTACTATGATGCATACATGCTTTATGCCGATGCATCAATAAGCTATCGGACAAGCAAAATAAAACATATTCCAGTCGCACGCTTTTCTTTCTCATAGACAACGGAGTGCTAAAGCCCGTCATCATTTCATATATAAGATGTAATTATATATGAAATGTAATTATTCATCTAATTTTTGTCGACAAATCTTCAGCCACCCACACCCACTATATAACATTAATAAATTTTGAAAAAAACGATTATCTTAGGCTGCTAGGAAACTCAAATAAAGTGTAAAACACGATTATCGTATTTGCATCTTAGTTTCTTATTGGTGCTATAGAAAATACTTGTAAAAAACTAACATTATTAAAGTTCTTAGAACTAGTTTTATCACAATTGTCCAAAAACTTTATGGAGTATGAGTTATATGATCATGATTTGCTTCTTTATTTGGATGGTCTTACGTTGGGTGGACTTTTGGAGGAAATTTTATGCTTGTGATAGCTTAGAATATGATATTCAACCAATTTAGTTTTACACTTTTGTTATTAATGATTTCTTCCATTGTTATGACTAGTTTATTTGTTTCTTTAAGTATCTAAGTAGGATTTACTCATCACAATTTTTATCTATTCCTTAATTTTCCATTATGGAGTGTAGTTTTGTTCTGTTTTAATTTTTTCTTCCTTATTAACAATTCTTTGTTGAACACAGATAGGGGTAAGGTGGAAATATACATATTTATGTTCCTCAATTTCTCTCTTGAGATGAATGTTGTTAACTAAATATTTCCATTTTGAAGGATCTCAAGGTCATGAATTTCTAGTCATGTTGAAAGGTGAATGCAGGGAAAAATAGAGGGAGGGTTCAAAAATCAAAGTGTAAACATGAGATGAAGATGAGAGGATTGGAAGTCCTAGCACAGATAGTGGGGGAACAAAGAGAATAAATAAATTAGAGTCGAAAATAAAGGCGGTAGAAGGACATTTCAACAGAGATGGATCAAAATGAAGGGTTACACAAGATCCATTTCCAATGCAAATATCTGATGTAATGATCAGGACCAAGAAAATAGAATGGAGAGGATTAAGCCATATAAGGATACCTTAGCATTATGAATTCCCTCTGTGTACAATGTAGTGGTCAACGGTTCCAAAAGTTCTTATCTCATATGTTAACTGGTTGTAAAACTTTCCTAGTTATCCTCATTATGCTAGATTTTGGAGCTTAAACGGTTGTCTTTGTAATGACGTTCACTTCCTATCTTTGTACCTATCTTTGTACCTTCCCGTAGACTAAATCTACGATTGAAGATGGGTGTCAAGAAACCGAATAGGGAGACCGAAGCATAATTACCTCCTCTAATTTCTTTGTAACTCATAGATCATGCCATGATTTCCTCGTCCATATGCTTCCAAACCTAATTCCTTCCACACTCTAGCATAGATTAAATGATAGGTTTATGATGCATGCATGGCACGCTCAAGTGGAGGAAAATTATTGGGGGTGTTTTCTCCTCTTACGCATATGGGGTTAATGCAACAAAAATATTCAAGTTGCTCAGTGTGTCCTTGGGGAAAAGTCTTGAATCAAGTGTTGTCCCTTGATCTTGAATCCTTCGTTTAGGCTTAATTCCTAACGAAGCTAAGGGGGGTAGATTCGATTAATGTTACCAAGGATTTAGGTACTTTAGTTGTTTAGATGAAATTTTTTTGTTTAGGAGTTTGAAGGTAAAATACTAATCAAGATAATTGTAAAGAAAAATTAACATAAACATCATGAAATAGTCATGACAATCAATGAAAGTCAATAAAGCAAATAACAGATATAAACTAGTGTCGTCGAGTCAAAGAAAATGTTACTATAAAGTAAATGTTTTGTGATTTTGTTCTTGGTTAGTTTTATTATTAAAATATGAATTGACTAATGGGGAAGGGGGTTCCCAATATACCTGAGGGTACGAGAAATATGTCTAGATTTTGGAAATGTGGATTGACACTGGATAATGTGGGATAGATGGATTCGTGGGGTTGTGTCCAAAACTACACCAACAAGGATGTAACATGATGGGGACCCACATTCATTGTCTGGTTGTTTCCGCTTTCCTTGAAGAATTTTCTCACAAGTCCAAACTCGTTACGCCGGATTTTTGTAATTTTCAAGGATTGTTTATTTTATTAAGATGAGATTTTTAATTAAACTTTGAATTTTGAGAAAAGTGTTGCAGATTCGTTTCTTATTTCCCAATGATCAAGAAATCCTGCAAAGGGAAATAACATACACGAACTGAACAAACATGTTTGTTTTGGTTTAAAACACAAAGGAAATAAAGAAAGAAATGTTTGTTAGTTACTACACCTATGAATTTATTTTCCCTTTCGATACTAAGGAAAAATGTGGTGGGTTAGAGTTCTGGTACTGAAAATAATAAATGGAAAGCACTTTTAAATAAAACTACTTTGAAAAAATATACATCCTATTAAAACGGATTGTGTGCTTTTATTAATAAACATCTACAAAAAAATAGAAAATCACTCCACGAAAAGAGACATCACAAATCCCCCCAAGCGAGATGGGGCATGAGAGTTGTGTATCCCATTTTCCCTCTAATTATAAATTATTATAAGATCAGAAATTCTTGTAATACTTTGGAAAATAGGATCACTAAGTTCACAAATTGTTAGAAAATTATGATTAGAAGAAGAGAGAAGCATTTGAGGTGATCGAGATGGCTGTAAAGTTCATTTTTTTCCAGAGACTCCTATCTATCCATCAATGTTAAAAGAACAAGGAGTTATTAGTGATTAAATATTTCCCATAACACTTTAAAAGTGTCTTCAAACAGACCTTAAAAATTTACAAAAATTAGACTAAGTTAAGTTATGATAAAAACATGTCAAGGAACAAAGGAAAGCAAGTTTTCCTTGAGATATTAGCTTTCCTATTAGGGAAGCCAACTAAAGAACTTTAAAATTTTACTTGTTCTTTATTATTTATTTTTTATATTAGGTTGAAAACTAGCTTAAGGCATGGGGAGACTATCCATAGTCTTGATCCCAACCCTTATGTATCACATAGGTTGCGATGTAAATTAAAGGCCCTCACCTTGCCATAGTCTACACTATGGTGTGTGGTGACCTACCATTAAGCGTAAGGTGCTTAGGGTTTGTAAAGCATATGGTTCCACCATATGGTGGCCTCTTGTTATATAAATAAAATTTGTGAGGGTTTATGACATATTTGTTTGACACAAGAACTAAATGGTTTGACTTATGAAGCACTTCCTTATGATCCACGATGGTTATGTTTTGTTCCTTGGTATATGGTTATACCTTGATTTGAAAAGTGTTAAAGGTTCTATAACATGATGTTTCTAATGTAATTCGATGTTATTTGCATAATAAAACACTATGGTTGCAATGTACTAAGGGTACAAGGTGTTTGACATATTACAGGATGGAATTACATGCCACAGTCCTAACACTGTGAAGGTTCTAGGAATTTGGTTATAAAACAAACTTGATTGCAATAATTAAGAGTTAAAATGATTGACTGGTCTTATTCCCATACTGTTTAACATTGGTATTAAAATTAATGTGGAAGCCATCGGCGATGGTATTATATCCACTCTTTAATATATGTGTTGTTTAAATAATAACACAAGCCGACCTTCGGCTATGTGATTCCAATGATATTTTTTCCCTTATATATATATATATATATATATATGTATGTATGTATGTATGTATGTATGTATGTATGTATGTATGTATGTATGTGTTGTTTGTTTTTAAATCACAAGGCTTCCATCGTTGATGGTCTTACGACCGTGAGTATAATTTTTTTTTTAATTGTTGTAATGTTGTGATTGTATGATTCAATCATAATGGATATGTGTGAATACTATACCAAGTCTTTTCCTCTATGTAGATTATGGTAGCCACGATGTGGACTTACGACGTTATCATTACTTTGTTCTATTGAATTAAATAAAATGACCCTTAGGGTCTATGAGATCTAATGTGCAGTAGGTAGCAATGGTTTTTAGTAAAGCTCGGTTGCCATCATTGATGGCATTCACACCGATCCTTGGGGAAAGAAGGCTTACTATTCGCAACTATGCATAGATTCAATTCTAGATTTATTTTGTGGATAAATATTACTCTAGTTAAGGATCTTTGATCCGTATGTGGTTTTTAATGTAATAATTGGAAAGATCATCTTAACAGAGGCCTTGAATTTGATTGGAATTTTCCACTATGGCCATAGCCTGTTAGACTTTAGATATTTTATCTTTCGTGTTTTAATATCGTAGATCTATGGTTTAGGTGATCTAAATCGTAGATGGTGTATGTTTAGGATCCTCAATATGGTTGTGTTATTTACTTAAGCTATCTACTTTTAATTCCATGATCGATTGTGTTGTTGGCTTAGACTTCCATGATGAGTTTATGTAATCGTTATTCTACTAGAATATTTATATCTTTTAGTGGTTAAATAAGTAATTAATTGGAATCCTATAGTTTGTATAATGATAGTATTATCAATGTAAAATCCTGCCGTAAGTATTAAATGGTACAGCTCTATAATATACATTAATAAAAAGGATTATATCCTAATACTTCTATATGTGTAAGGAATTGCATGATACTATGTAAGGATTATATCCTCTTTTGGGTCACCAAACACCCTTTAACAACTGTATCCACTTTTGTCTCCCTTCAACATTTTTTATTAAATAAAAATGTTTTATTACAAAATGCTTTATTCTTGAATTTTCTATCAAAAATAATAAAATAATAAAAAAATAGTTAAAGTATTTTTCAACAGATTAAGGGTGTATAACAGTAAGCAAAGGAATTGAAGAGTTTTACTGGTTGTGTTTGTATTTTTTGTCTTGTTAGTATTAGTTCTGATGTCAAAGTCATACTTCTCCCAGTCTTTTTTGGACCTCAATTTTAATTGAGGGATGGTGTTTTTAGAATGCTCATCTTCTACCGAAATGATTGTTTTGTAAATGGTGATTGTAATATTGAGGGTTTGATATAAGAAGATCTCTTATGACAATTGATATGCTATGTTCTATGATGGGATGTGGTGAAGAATGTTTTAATGAGTAGTTTTTTTTTATTCAATAAGAATAGCAAGAAAAATGTTTTTTTCTCTAAAAAAATATTATAAACAACTAATTTGTATTTTAATATTTTATTTTAGAATTTTTTTTTCAATTATTTTATATTTTTTTTAAATTTAAAAAAAATCCTCAAGCCCAACCCTACAACTATTAAAATTTATTTGGTATTATTTAAAAAGAAACAAAGAACCACATTACTCCATGTGCATATTTTTCCACAAAATTGTTACAATTAATAATAATTATACTTTTCCCAAAATAATCTCCATATTTTTCCACAAATTGTTACAATAATAATAATAATAATAATACCAAGGAACTTAGAAGACTTTTTCTTTTTCTCAATTCTTAAATCCTATAAAACCTTTCTTTTATAGAGACTTATTTCAGTTCTTTATTGCTAAAATTAATATCAAATTAAATTTATTGAGGTGTAAATTTTTGTGAATAGATATTTTGATCAATCCAACTTTAAAATAAATCTAATTGATAAATCCAGCTTTAAGATAAATCTATGCTAGTTATCATTTAGAAAAACCTAAAAACATAATTCCAAGCTTCAAAAATATTGCGTTTATTCGCTTTCCTTGATTATATCTTTATCTCAAATACCCGTTCACATTAATATTTTATTTTACTTCATATCATTTCTATAATTTTATAATTTTCACCTTAAGATCATTTCATCCTATGAAGTTCTTTCAATGAGCACTAACACATCCAAAAGTTCAAAACTATTACATTGAGTTTTTCTTAAACAAAACTATTACTTTGAGTTTTTATTTAACTTATAAGTTCAGGCTGATAACACATGCATCGATGGAGCCTTTCACCATAGCTACTCACAGACAACTGAGTAGAATGCACCTGTTGTACAAACTATTAATACCTCACTATATTAATACGATGGACATCAATCAAGCTGCCCATCAAAGCTTAATAAATGTGGGAGGTGTTATTGAACAAATATTTACTCCTGGTAAATATTGCATGGATATTTCATCCACGATATATAAATATTGGAGATTTAACGAGCAAGGATTGGCCGCAAATCTTCTTAAAAGGTTTGTTTTCGAAGAGTAAAATGCTAGTTGTAATTGCAT
Organism: Pseudotsuga menziesii; assembly: GCA_001517045.1. NCBI lineage: Eukaryota > Viridiplantae > Streptophyta > Pinopsida > Pinales > Pinaceae > Pseudotsuga > Pseudotsuga menziesii. Next base: position 28,068 of record LPNX011178494.1, on the reverse strand, counting down.
TAAATATTGTTCTCATACTGTTTGACATATAAATGTTATGTTGTGCAGAGGAATGAAGTTGCAGGACATGAATGCTACTCATTTACAGACAGATTCTTAGGGTACAACCAAGTACCAATAGCCAAAGAAGACCAGAAAAAGACAACATTTGTATGTGAATTCGGTTCATTGGCCTACAGAGTTACTCCTTTGGTCTAAAAAATGCACCTGTAGTACTTTCAAGAATTATTGTCAAAACATTTCAAGAATATATCTACAAAACAATGGTAGTATATTTCGATGATTGGACGATATACTCTATGCTGAAAGATCACTTCAAATGGCTAAGGCTCATGTTGGAACAATGCCGATAAATCTAGTTATATTTGAACATAAGAAAATGCATATTCCTAACTCATATAGTGATACTATTAGGGAACATTGTATGCAAAAATGGCATCAAGGTCGACTTTGCAAAGATAAAGATTATCCTTGACTTGAAACCACCAGTGAACCCAAAACAATTCAAGGTACTACTCGGACACAAGGGATATTACAGGAAATTTATTAGATACTACTCAAATATGACCTATCCACTGGAATAACTATTAAGAGAATATTAGCAGTTCCACTGGACATGTGAATATAACATATCATTTGAAACATTAAAAAGGAAACTAGTAGAGGCACCTATCCTCAGGTTCCCGAATTGGTCGATCAAATTTCACGTACATATCGATGCATCAGGCCTAGCAATAGGCATGATCTTAACACAACCAAGGGACGATGGCATGGATTACCCTATAGTTTATAGCAGCAGAAAACTAAACAAGGTAGAAAAAAACTATTCGACAATAGAGAGGGAAGCATTAGGAATGGTCTTTGCACTACAAAAGTACCGACATTACCTACTAGCCAATCCTTTCATCTTCTATACTGACCACCAAGCATTGAAATACCTTGTAAACAAACCTTTGCACCATGGGAGGATTTGCCGATGGTTACTACTATTCCAAGAATTTGAATTCAAAGTCATTGTTAGACTAGAAAAAATAAATTTTGGACCCAATGCCTTGTCGAGAATCAACACAAGAGAGGAGACGATAGGAGTCGAAGATGACCTACCGGATGCACACTTATTTTGAATAGAATTTGTCCCAATAGAATTGGAGGAAATAGATCAATTTCTAGAAAATGGTCAAGCACCAGAGGGCATGAGCATGAAAAAGACTCACAAATATTAGCTATGTAGTCTGCACCATACAGCCTCATAAATGGATTTTTATATAAAATGGTCTTGGACAAAATCCTCAGGTGATGCGTATTAGAACATGATAGAGATAATATCATGTACAAAGCACACTACGGACCGGTGGGTGGACATTTTCAAGAAGATACAACTGCCAAGAAAATCCAACACTCAGGGCTATGATGGCTAACATTATACAAGGACTACAAAAATTTTGTTAGCCAGTGTGACCAATGCCAATGACTGGGTTGACCTTTTCCTAGTACAGAAATTCCCTTGATATCAGTAAACCCAAGTTTGACATTTGAAATTTGGTCCATTGACTTCATAAGACCATTCCCAATACCAACAAAAAGAACATGTGCAAGATATATAATAACCGTAGTATAATATATAATCAAGTGGGAGGAAGAAAAACTTGTAGACACATGTTCCAGTGAGATAGCTGCTAAATCTATCTATGAAAATATAATTACTAGAATTGGATTCCCACTAACCTTAATCAGTGACCAAGGATCACACTTTATTAACAAAATCATCAAAGCACTGATAGACCAGTTCAAAATTGACCGCCAACATAGTACAGCTTATCACCCTCAGTCGAATGGAGCAATAGAGGAATTCAAAAAAACATTAACAAGGGGTTTAACAAAAAATTGCAACACCAACAAGGACGATTGGGACAAAAAAATCACTGCAATATTATGGGCTTACATAACAACATACAAACGTTCGATCGACCAAACACCATTCCAACTAGTCTATGTCCAAGAAGCAGTCGTTCCACTACATTTCCGACAGTAAACACATATCATAGAAGATATTTTACATGTCGATGTCAAAGAAGGCAGGAAGGACTGAGTGATGCAACTAAGCAAGCTAGAAGAACATTGACTGCTTGCTTTACAATATCAAGAAATTCAAAAATAGCAGCAGAAGGCTTGGCATGATTGCAATATCAAAAACAAAAATCTATCGGCAGGGGACCTTGCCTTACTGTACAATAGTTGAGTAAAAGGAAAACCCAAAAATTTACATAGAGAATGGATGGGATCTTACATTGTCGAAGAAATTCATGCCAATGGATCAGTCTGACTAAGGACGTTACAAGGCATAATATTTTGGAAACTTGTTAATGGTGCCCAACTAAAATGGTACAAAAACTAAGTAAGTTCATAAAAAAATAATATATATATAACGACCATAACTATCAGTAAAAAAAAAAAAAAAACCTATAAAAATATAAAAATCCCAAAAATAACAAACGGATCCAACAGCCATAAACCAAAATGACAGGAAACTTTGGAAGATTTACTAAACTTCACTTTGACAACCAACACCAACCCCATTGACACCCCACCATCGACCACTCGCATGATTGACATCAACCGACGACCCCGAAGGTCAAATCACTCCTTCATGACTACGGTCAGAAGGAGCACAAAAATCAAATCGCATTTAATGCGAACTCAATAGACCATGCTGGACCATCATTTCCTCCATTAATACGTCCATCGACAGAATTTTCACCCACTCCACCTATAAATACCACGCCAGAAAAAGATCAGTTACCGTATTTTGATGCGATAAAGCAACCAAGTATTCAGAAATTGGAGAGAAAAGACCCTGTAAGAAAAGCCGACCAAGAGACCAACAAAATGGCCCCGAAGCAAACCAGAGTCGTAGCTACAAAAACAAAAGAACTACAATCCGCTGAAACCCCACTCATGAGAAGATTAAGAAACATAAAAAACGCCAAGGTACAGGAAACTTCATGGGAAAAAACCTAGGCATAAATCAAAGAATGGGCATATGTGGATAAGAAAATGACACAAGAAGTGGAGAAGATAAGCCACAGTACCATTATGAGTTACATGAACACACCGTTCATGGCAAGTTTTGGAGGAACCAAAGAAATAATAATGAAATTTATCATTATTCAATATCACAATGGAAAATTTTACTTCGACAGGCCAGTAGAAATTTCTGGGGAAGTTATATATAAACTTACCAGTCTCTCAAATCAGGTCGACCCTGTCCCAATTGGTATAAAACAAGGATTGGTAGAACGACTAATTGGAACACTAACAAGGAAGAACTCGAAAGGGATAATGATTAATCAAATACAATCCTATACATCACAAATCATGGCCAAAATAATAGCAACAGGACTCACTCCTACAGGTCGAGTGAATGAACTGAAGCTAGACATGCTAGAAGAAGTCAACACAATAGCATGCACAGGGAAATTTTATCGTTGGGCTTAGTATGTTGCCAACATGCTTAATACTATATGTGAGAAATGTTAGGAGTCGACCGGGATTATAAGGTTCCCATCACTGATAATATGGATGGCAATGTACCACTTGTGTCTAGTCGGAGACAAGCAGTTCCAAGAACCACACAAGTACCACATGTGGAGGTTCAAACCATTTTCATAGAATGGAACACTGAAAGAACTGGAAAATGACAAAGTAATGTTGGAAAACCAGTTCCAAAACCTAAAACTCTAGACAACTAGATGGAGGGTGCCTTAGAACATCCAAAGAAGTCTACCAAAAATAGCACATATTCAACTCGATGTCAACCACATGGAATTCTGGTACATGCAGGGGGCAAAGGCAGCAGCAAAACTCTCGACTATTACCTGAAAGTCGAAGAGATATTCCAAGAGCTAGCTTGACAATCCAGTACAAATCTATCAATACCGACAAAAGTCAAAGAAATAAATCAACCAATCGAAGAACCATTGACTGGCCAGGAAAAAGAGGAGGACTACGAAATCCACTTATATATCAGTACCTTCATGTCAGAAGATATACCAGCAGAGGACACTAGTAGACTTGAACTGACAATTGTCCCACAACCTATACAAATGAGAAGCACATTGACTGAACATCAGGTAGCTAGACCAGCAGAAAAAAGTATCATCCTGGCTCACTGACAGAAAGAAGGAGAAGAGCAGATAAAAGAAGATATCGAATCGGATAATCTAGAATATGCTATGCCAAAAGAAAACTTAAGAAAAATAGCAATGGAAATAGTAGCCTCAAGGAAAAGGAAAGAAATTCAAGAAAAAGGGAAGTGGAAGCATAATCTTATCCTATCTGAGTCAGAAGATGAAAAAGAACTATTGGCTACTACTGTCGACATCATAGAGGATGCAGCAACAAATAAAATTTCCGTTGAAACATAATTCAATCGGTTCATCAATGCAGGAGAAAAGAAAGGGAGACTGAAAAAGCTAAAAACTGCAACCACTTTAGTTAATGATAACATTGTTGATCTAGTTACTACACCTCCAACCCCATCTCCAACCCAGATCACATAAGAAGATATCCCACATATACCCACCATAAGATTGGTCAACATCTGTAAGAATGCTATGCCAGAGACACTAAACGAACGATTCGACCATGACAGTGATTTCCAGGCATTCATTTAAAATTACCTGAACTACTCACCTCTTTTCAGAAAATTACCACCAAATGCGCACTAATTGAATCTAGTTCACCACGCAAGATCCTCTCTTAGCAAATTGGTCAAATACCTTAGAAACCAAGATCTATGGGAACTATGAAGTCCACATTCTTAAGATACTCCAACAAGACATCTAAAATTTTCACAAGCTGCACTTCATCATTTACCCCATTAGATATCTCAAATCCCATACTAGCCAATAAACTAGCAAGAGATGTGGAAGAAGATAACCAAGAATATATCAACCAGGTGATCGACAACCTATTCTTTGATGATCCAACCAATTCACCACCAGAATTAGAAGACCCACTATCGAATGACAATATAACCACTACACCAATTACACCAGACCATTTTCCATCTCCACCTTCACTCCCTAATCGAGAACCTTTACCAAACTCTGAACCACCTGTCTCAAATCCCCCAGATACACACCGAGCTACAAGTTACACCCAAGAAACTCAACCGAAAATTCCATCGACCAATGAAGATCAGCAGCAAGAAAACCAACCACGGGGGAATCTACCACTTGTAGAAGCACAGGCACAACAACAGATAGACTAGCATAAACACAAAAGAAAAAGAAAAGACAAAAAGGAGAAAGAACACCACAAAGAATTAAGGTCAACAGTGATCCACATCGGCCAACTTGGATCGACTATTACAGTCGACACAAAGAAACTCAGAGATGGAGAGTTGGGTCAACTCCTAGAAACTCTCGCCATAGAAGTAACAATAAGAAACCAGACTAAACGAGAGTAGATCGAAAACAATAAGAAAGAGGAAATCGAGTTTCTAACAAAATGTAGGAGTTTGATTCAAACAGTAATACTGGGACCTCTAGAGGCCAACATCGACAAGCTGCTCGAAAAAGCATATCAGCTATTTGAAAGTATGGTGTCGACTCTACAATCACAACTATAAAATACAAAGGAAGATCAAATAGAGGAAACATCCAGACTACTCAAGAAGCAGTATACATCATTCTCGGAAGCTCACAAAGTATTACAAGACCACTTGGAAGAATCTATCATTACAGATGAAGTACTATGTGATTGGCCTACCTATTACAGATAAGTATTTCAGTAGACCCGTAAGACTCGTGAGCACATTAAAGTTTTAGAAAAGAGATGAGGAATTGAAGAAACAATGAGAAATACAATACAAGAACAGATTGTATTGGAAACAACCAAACTGCAGAAACTAGAGAGACAACACACCAATGGGTACAACAAGCACTACTGAGCCTCAAAAAACTGGATACAATTTTCCCATAGATGAAAAGACTACTAGATGCAGCAGAGGAAAAATCTCAATTCATGGGACTCGACATGGAAAGCATTGCAAACCTCTCAATCCAAGAAAAGATGTCGACTACGTCAAGCATCACAACATTGACTATCGATATCCCGAAATTACTATAGAGTTGGACAAAATTTCAATATCAACTGGCTATTACAACAGAAGAAATTGTGGAAATATGTGTACAAAAATGACCAACCATCCGACTACACAGTTCATGAAGACAAACAATATCAGAAACAACTACCTCAGACAGTACATTATTGAAATACCTTCCTTGTTTCTTCGGTACGAAGAAAGATTTTGTTCCTGAGGGAGATGTTGGAGGAGCTAGTCAGTGAGATGACTAGTTGAATAGTCGACTAATTGGAGATTAGGTCAACCGCATGAGGTCATGTCGATTGACCGAACCGACAAGTAGTTATATGTAACTGTTTGTAAATCATATATATTAGGATGTTGAGCCAAATGAGAACTCGGTTCAGTTTTGTGTATGTATGGACCCTCATGTTATAATATAATCTGTTATTTCCTTGTCTATGTTCATGTCTCTTGTGTCTGTTATGTCTATATGATTCCATGTGTATTATTGGTAACCTTATGTGATCTGTGAGATTACAATAGGTTTATCTCTGTGTAAATTTGGTTAAAGGTTCGACAGTTGGTTTAGGTCTTTTTTATGGTTTGGGCATCCAAGGGATGTGTCTATATTTAACTACTTCTATGAAGTTCCAAGTGTAAATACTTTGGGCGATTCATGTCTATCCAAACAAAGACTTGACTGTGTAAATAGATTATGTTTTTTGTTTCTAACTTATGGTTTGATGTTTTAATGGAAGAGTTCTTTGTTTTGGCTTAAATGATGCAAATATTATGGCACGACACTTCCATTGCTTGTAATGGCACTATGTGAATTGTGAATTTGTGCATTTTACTTCATAAGTGTTATATTTGTAAAATGTATGGTTTATTATCGTGGATGGGGTTTATTATTACAACCATTAGCTTGGCATACTGTCTACACATATGGTTTCTATGTTTAATTAAGGTTGTGACTGTATATGCGTTGATAACTTAGGGTTTAATTTAGAATTCTCGGCATTATATTCATCGAGTTTGATTTAATATTTAAGTTGAAGATTTTGTGGGAAGCCTGTAATGCGAACCCTTCGTTCCATGGGTTATAGTGTTAATATGTTGGCGTTTATTATCGATACCTATAGGATTCGATCCAAGGCATGTAATTCATCTAGTTTTGTTTTTAATAATGAAAGCCTATAGGATTTGATCCAAGGGTGTCCTAATGCTTGTACAGGTGTTTTAATGCAGCGTTATGGTTTTGATATTATAATCCTGGGTTGTCCCAAATCTTGGACTCATGTTAACATAACGTTATGTTTTTGTTTTGGAAACGATGCGGAAAGGATTCGATCCTAGGTTTTTAAATGGATTATGTTGGTTAATAAATTCATTTATATTATGTATATATTTGGTTCTTGGTTTTCAATTAGAGTAGTTGAGATAATTGTAATTATATTTATGCCTATGGACAAAAATGAATATGTTTCGATGGCTAGATTTTGTGTGGAGGTTTTTATAATGAAAAATGTATGGGCTTTGTTAAGAATGATAATTATTTATGCTTTAGCATAGATATGGTATTTAATTATGTTCAAGTCTGTATTTAGGATAGACTTTATTTTAACATGGATTTAGTATTTAGTTTGAAGACTGCAAAGGATTTTTTATAATTATGATTTTAAGAATGAATTTTAAATAAATGAAGTGAGCTTATATGTTGGCAATATGAAATCTGCCAGCACTCGATAATTTAGCTTTTAGATCTTTGGAAATGTTTCGGAAGGCGAGGAATCTGACCTATGGTTTAGTTTTATAAATTTTGTTTATCTTTAAGTGAACTCTATTTTTACTTTTTTATCTATGTTTGAACAATAACCAGGAATCTAGATATCTTAAACAATATAGACTCTATTAGAAAATTACACCATTAAAGAATACTGAATATACAATACGAATGATGGAAGAGTAATGCGGAGAATAATAGAGACCATATCTTTCCTATGGTTTTGAAAACTGATAAAAGCATATGTGATAGTCTGAGATCAATAGTAAGAAATATAATCTATATTTTCCTAACTAGGCAATCATGGTTGAGAAAACAAAGCACTCATGTAGCATAATCTTTATTTCTAGGGTTTGTATGAACATGTAAACTAAAATAAACCTAGCTGCTCTTTCAAGTTATGTAAACAAAATAACCTACCTACATCAAGAAGATAATATTCATATTTTTATTCAAGATTTAATCCCTTCATTTAATAAGAAAACTATATGAACTATAAGGAAGATAAAGAAAACTTATACATGTGGTTTGAAGCTATTTTAATGGTTGGAAAAACCTTGGACACTCAAGTACACAGTATTAACAAAGACATGGATAGTTCTGACCTCTTTTCAGTTAACCAAATAACTTGGGAACTACCACATTCCACCCAACCATGACCCATAACCATTCTTGTTTTCAATCTGGATCCCCCCCGAGCAATTAGCTTAGAGCTGCTAAGGTAAGCATTCCCTATCGGGGATAACAGGTTTTGTACCAGTTGGCTTTTCCTCTTGGGAAAAATTCTCTCCGAGAACTCTCTTGAGAAAATAATCAGGTAGCATAGATGAAAAAATCAAAAGATCCCCATGCCTCTCTTTAGCATGGGTCTTTATAGACAGACATTAGGAAAAGGGTCAGTTGAATCAAGAATCATTTGTTTTCTTGAAATAACCCTTTTTACTTAATTTAGGTGAATTTAATATTTATTTAATTTTTAACTTAGGAACTCTTTGACTAGTTCCTACTTTGACTCTTTTAGGTATCAAATATTTAATTAATATTAATATTAGTAATAAATAATAATACATACATCCTTTCATTATTATTCATAGTTACTAGTACTAATACATATGCTTACTCTTTTATTCACATTATATATAAACTATATATATACCATTGTTAACATTTTTATTTTGGGTATCATATAACATGATCTCTAATCACATGATACATTTTCTTGTTTTTAGCTTATAGTCATTTCTTATTAAGGCCTTCAGGTAGGGGTTAGGTCAACTAGGATAGGAAACTCTAAAACTCCTTGCATGTTGGATTACCTCATATAACATGGTAGTTCTTTAGTACTTGATGAGATACATAAAATTTGAAATTTCATTTAATCACTTAAAAATAAGTAAGATGAGATCAATGTTTTATTGGATTCATTTTCACTCAACATATTAATTTTTCAGTAACTCCTTGCATTTATTCATAGCCCATATTCAATGCTAAGAAATAGGGAGTTAGAACTTAGTACAATTCCAGAGAACCTCACTCAACACTAATGCTAGGATGTATTTGTAGTATACACCTAGGGATACAATGGCAAGGATCTGATGTTCGAGAGCTTATGATCAAAATCAACTCAGAATTCTCTAGTGCTTATTCCCAACACTTCCAATTCTTATCTTTTCATGTGCTTCAAAGATTCATGCTCAACACAAAGGTTCCATAACTCTTGTGCTCCATATCCTCTCTCTCAACACAAACATTAAATACTCATGTGCTCCAGAGCCTCTCACTCAACACAAACATCAAATGCTCATGTGCTCCAGAGATTCTTGCTCAACACAAACATCAAATACTCATGTGCCTCAGAGCTCCTGCTCAAAATAAATATCTCACCAATTATGTGCTTTAGGTTCCATGCCCAACACATGAAATCATATATATAAAACATATGCATTTGGCCTATGCCCAATATATCAAACAAATCATTATTCTCATGTGCAGTGGGGTCTTATGCCCAATATATAAAATAAAACATCAAAGCAACACCACATGCAATGGGACTTATGCCCATAAGTGCCAGGTAAAAAATTCGAGATATTACATGTTATATTTTTCTCTAAGTGTCGTAGCTCAATATTATAGATCCTCGGATCTAGATAGTATTTCTTTTTTCTTTGATTTTGGTAGCTCAATTATTACAAACCTTGAAAGCTTTCCCTAAAAAAAAATAAGGGTTTTTCCTCCTTCGGCATGCCTTTTATTTTCCTCGGACTTTCTTGGCTAGTAACAATTTTCCACCTTTGACCACTTGTCCTCATAAAAATGAGTAAAAAAGCGACAATTAACTTAAATATGAGTTGTGCCAATTCACATCAAGATTGTTCATAACAGTAGAATAATTTAATCAAAATCATTGAATAATTAATTATTTAAATTATCATTTAAGGTCACCAAAATCATAAACTTTGTAAAAAATAATTATCAATATTGACATACTCTACTTCGGCAATTTAACTTTTAATTAAGGGTATTACAACCTTCAAATGATTTAATCATTTAAAGTGTGAGAGGTAGGATATTAGAATTACTAGATTTTCATGTTAAAGTTTTTTTTAAATTATTATTATATGGATAATTATTTTCAAGTTTTTTTTTTAATTATTATGATATGGATAATTATCTTGATATAACATTTTGATTTTTTTTTTTGTTTTATAATTTATATTATAACAATTTCAACAAAGAAGCAATGCCTTTTAGCATTTTTTAACAATACTAAATAACTGTATAGTGTTTATTTGAAAGGTTTGGCAATTTTGTTTTTAGAAAAATTCATATTTAATAAAGGCTTTCAAAATAACAATAATATAATGATACTATAATGATATTACAAGATTAACCGAGGATGGTATTCAATTAGTTGGTTTGAATGTAATTGTGGGTAATTATGACACTTTTATGATGTATTGTATGAGGTGTTACAGGAACCAAAATATAATAATGTTATTTAAAATGAATAAATAACTGTATAGTGTTTATTTGAAAGGTTTGGCAATTTTGTTTTAGAGAAATTCATATTTAATCAAGGCTTTCAAAATAACAATAATATAATCATATTATAATGATATTACAAGATTAACGAGGATGGTATTCAATTAGTTGGTTTGAATGTAATTGAGGGTAATTATGACACTTTATGATGTATTGTATGACGGGTTACGATAGGGCAAAAATATAATAATGTTATTTAAAATGAATATTTTTTTGTTTATTGGAATTTTTATCAAAATTAAATTATAATTTTATTTTAAATTTAATATATTATTGAAAATATTTTGAATATATTAATTTAGAAAGCTTATTATTTATTTTCCATATTATTATTTAGATCAAAATAAAAAAATCAGTCTTTTTTTACTATTTAAATTTTGGATATATTGGTGTTGTTTATATGAGAATGTTTTTGACATATCCTTCTTTTATGAGTGATAGGAGGCTTGTTCTCGATTCCCTATTATTATTTCAACATGGCAAGACCTTGGTCTCTAATTTTGCACCAACATGGATTTTAGATTATACCTTTGTAGTTGCATACATAATTTAAGCATTTCAAAATTTGTTAGAGCCTCAATTCTCTAGGTAAATACCAGTGGCCACCCACCTATTCCAGTTAGAACAATTCCCATCTTGGTATTTTTTCTACAAATTTTCAGGTCCTAAAATTATGAGGCATTTTTTAGGCCCAAAACAATACTTTTGGCCTTGCGAAATATTAGGGTCATTCAAGGATTTCCTAACACAACAATATTTGAACCCGAAATTTGAGGAGAAAATCTGATGCAACCCGATGAAACTGACCCTGCCATCGGATTTCACCTTTTTAATTACAATTTATTTTTATTTTCTACAGTTTCTATTGGATATCCGATGACAGTAGTCGGATTTCCGACGACTAATGTCGGATTTTTGACTTCTGTGGTAAGATTACCGACGACAATATTACAACAGTTAATATCATAATTTGGTTGGATATCTGATGATCATCTATTTTTAGAAACAATATAATAGGATTATTTTGACATGTTTGTTATACAAGCAAAAATTTGCAGAAGCTATAATATTCGCACGGACTATTTTACATACAAAAAGCCACATTTATTTCAATTGTTACTACGATTAAAAACAATGAAGTGTGGACCTTGATTTTTTAAAATCGATAATCATCAGTCCAGCTTGATATCAGAAAATGTCGGATCATAACAATATTCTTGATCCACATGGTCAAAATCGTGAATTGATTGCTAGATTTTGGGATGGACTTAAAACAAAGGGTGATGGGAAATGCCATTGTCCATGTAGTCATTGAAGGGTATTTAAAAGCAGAATAATAAATATCATAACATCCAAAAGACATTGTAGGGAATATGGACATGCTAAGGGGACATCACTATCATCCATTGGTAAGTTTTTCATTATATATGTCTTTATATTGATTGGTTTTGTAAATGTTGGTATCATTTTAATATTTATTATATTAACTAATATATTTTGATGATTTCATGTAATTATAAAGGAAATACCTACTACGCCATATCGTCTAGATGATGTGCTTTCAGAACAAGCAGGGATGGAACATGGAGTTATGAATAATGAAGAATAAGTTAAAGATCATATTGAAGAATATGATAATACTGATAACATAGTTGAATATTATAGTATAAATACATTGATCCATGATACATTCAATGGTAGAATGGATGATCATGAAATTGATGACTTTGGTGATGTTCATGATTTACCTCTACTTGAGAAGGCATACAAACCTCTTTATGAAGGATATGCCACAAATCTTCTCACTGCTATATTGTTGATAATGAACTTGAAGGTTATGAATGGTATTTCAAATACATCAGTCACACAAATGTTAACATATGTAATATATTCCATCACATATATATGATCGTGATAAAGGTTGGGTGATTCCATGAAGATGGGTAACACTTTTTGGCCAAATTTGGCGATGAAAACCTGATTTTTTACTCATGTGCTAGATAGAATCCCTCAAAACGCATATATGCCATGTGAATTTTGACTTGCAGTAAAAAAACAAATTGTAGAATATTATGTTGGCTTCATAGTGATATTTTAAAAAAAATATTCCGATGTCATTTAATGTGTGAATTTTTTCATTTAATGAACTGTGTGACCTTAAAAATTTGAAGAAGCTAATGAG